>CAUZXS010002018.1:0-105438 GCA_963585895.1 Sepioteuthis lessoniana
GGTGTAGGGGAAGGTGCTACGCCATTCCCTGGATCGCTCCACTTTACCCTTGATCCTTATCTTATAATGCTGAGTGTTAAGCAAGGTGGCATCAAGTACCATTTTTTTGAGTCTTTGGTATGATTCGACCTGGGATTGAACCCCAGTCTCCTGGACCATTAGTGAACACTTTACTCATTAGACCAATAGCCCAGTATTCTTTACTAATTTAGTTAAATCAGGAAAATTTTGCAATGAAAACTGGAAATAAAAGGAATACCATTCAAAATAAGCTTAATGTAATGATTTAATTTTAGATAATATAAAATCCTATTCTTTATTTTATCCTTTATTTATTTATTTATTTTGCTTTGCCTAATATCAATTTTTAAAAAATATTTATATACAAATGCTCAAAAAAAAAAGAGTAAGTAAATAAACTGATATTTAAAAAAATTAAAATCTTTGAATGAAAAAAAAGTAATCAAATATACAACACAAGGGTGGTGTTTTGTTTTGATCTATAAAATTGATATTTACACACACACACACACACACACACACACACACACACACACACACAAATAATTAAGACATTTAAAAAAAAGAAATGAGTAAATTTCAAGTAATTAAAGAAATATATATACCTTCCTGCAGTTTTTAAATATAAAAAAAAATCAATGAAAATTTTTTAATTTATTTTTCAATCATTCATTTATATTCATCAATATTAGCATTATTTTATTGAATCAAATTTTTTAATTAAGAAAATATCTATTTAGACATTTTTTCTGTATATTTTTAAGATTTCATTGGGAAAGTTTGCTTTTTCAAAATAAAATTTAAACAAAAGCCAACAATAATTTCGCAAAAGGTACTCCAAGATTTTTCTAGCAAATAAGTTTCTTTAAAAAGGAATAGCATAAAAAAATTCCCTGAAGTGAATAAAAAAAAAAGAAAAAAGGTTATTTTTGATAAAGAGACATATTTTTCCCAAAAAAATTGTAAGTTTACATTCTTTTTTGAATTTTGATTTTATTCCAAAAAGGTATTCTCATTCCAATCCTTCTCATTTGTATTTCATTCTTGGCTTTGTGTAAATCTCTTCTTTTTTTTTTTTTTTTTTTTCCAAAACTTGACACTTTTTCTGTGTGTGTGTTTTTTTTGTTTTTTTTTCTTCTTCTTCTAATTATTCATTTTTATAATTAAAACCTGCCTTTAATGCGAATTCTCTTGACAGAGATTTGGTATCTATAACTTATTTAATTTCATTAGTTTTTCTAATTTGAAATAATATTTTATTACATTAAAACTTAAATACTTGTGCCTAGGAAGCACTGACCAGCAAAGATTCACATACATCAGCTTTGTACCGACATTGGATGCAGTTTAGAAGATTTACCAATAGCGCTGGATGATAGATGGTGAAAGAGTCAGAAAATCTGTGCTGTTTGCTCAACTTGATGATAATGAGATCTAATCTTAATGTTGCATAACAATAAAATTCAATAAATCATATGCTGCATACATTTTAGTCCATTTTTAACAAATTAATAAATGTCAATCGATCTAATAAAAGAAAATGGCTTTACTCTGAAAAAAAAAAAAGCAACAAGCAGATGATATCTTGCAGAAACTATAATGGATGCAGATGACATAAAACTTCTTGCAAATACACCTACCCAAGCCAAATCCCTGATGCATAGCCTGGAGCAGGCAGCAGGAGACATTGTCCTCTATGTGAATGCAAATAAAATGGAGTACATGTGTTTTAGTCGAGAAGGAGCTATCTCCACTCTAAATGGCAGTCCTCTGAAATTATTAGTTCAGTGTCTCATCTACTGAAAGTGATGTTATTATGGGCCTTGCAAAGGTGTGGACTGCTATTGATTGGCTATCAATCATATGGAAGTCTGAGCTATCTGATAAAATAAAACAGGATTTCTTCCAAGCAGCAATTGTGTCAATACTACTATATGGATGCACTACATGGACACTGACAAAACACAGAGAAAAAGCTAGATGGGAACTGCACAAGAATGCTACAAGCTATATTGAACAAATCCAAGATGAACAAGACATGCAGTGCATTGCTGGAGAAGCAAGGACAAAGTGACATTTTTCTATGGACCCCTTCACATGGACATGCCAATGTTGGCTGACCAGCAAAAACTTATCTAGGACAGCTCTGTGTAAACACAGGATGTAGTTTGGAAAACCTGCCAGGAGCGATAAATGCTAAGGATAGATGGAAAGAGAAAGAGAGAGTCAGGGAAATCTGTGCTAGCAGCGTGACTTGATGATGATGAAGGATGCAAGTCTAATTTCATTAAAACAGGGATGAACCTGTTGTTTTAAAGTATTGAAGTTAGTATTATTGGCAAAAATAAGGATAAAGATGATAATTGCAATAGATTTATTAAATATGATATTGTTGTGATGCTGGCAAAAGAAAGACACGGGGAACACAAAAAGGTAGATAGAAAAACATATATATTCAAGTAACAGAAACAAGATACAAGTGAACTGGGTTAGACAGTAGTTAGCTGAGAGTCCAGTCAAGTAGCGACTATTGTCCACTATGCAATTGGTGTTACACGTGATTGTATCACGTGGGTCTGGTTCGACTCTGGTGAACTCTGGTCAACGTTCCATTGACGTGTATTTATGGAGGAGGGTGAGTCCATTATGTAGGGAGTACAACAGATATGTATCCCATATGCTGTAATATTCTTTTTATTATCAAAAGTCAAAGAAATCCAGAATTAAAATTTGTTTTATTGAACTTCTTGTGATAAGGCTAAAAATGTTACTGTATATATATATATATATATATATATACACACAGAAGTGAAAGTACCTGGTATATGATTGGACTAAAAGTATCTTAGGAACATCAGAGAGTGAAATAGAAAGGGGGAAGAGAAGTAAGCTAAGAATTAAAAATGTTTTCTTATTTGTAGTTGAAAGATTTCACCTATTAATTCAAATAGAAAGTATTCTTTATTTTTATGAATTATTTTTCTTTTTTATTTAGTTTACATTTAAAATAATATAAAGAAAAACATACTATACTAGTGAAAGGTTTAAAACATTTTCGTGATTTTTTTTTTTTAGTTCCAATAAATTTTTAATTTCTACAATTAATGCTCTGTTACAGAACAATTTTTTAATAATTTTTGAAAAACAGCATTGGTTTTAATTCAAATTCTTATTTACCCTCTAAAAATTTAATGACAAAAGAATCTAAGAATTCATATATTACAATATTTTTTTTTCATTAGGATTTTTTTTTGTTTCCATTCAAAATATTATTTTTCAACATATAATCCAATACTTGTGAATTGTTTGAAACATTTTCATAATATTATTATAGACTTAAAAAAAAAAAAATACAAAAATTTAGATTCAGTTCTTAATTGCCTGTTGAGTTACAGTGATAAAAAATGTATTTTAATTCATTTTCTTTTTTACTCTATGAAAATGTAACTATAAAAAGTTAAAAATTAAAAATGTGTCCTTGTTTTTAGGTGGAAAATTTTGCATATCAATTCAAATGAAAAGTATTCATTTATTCTATAGTTTCTTCCTTTTTTTTTTTTTTTTTTTTTTTTTTAAAGAAAAAAGCTTTTGAGTTTCACTGATTAAAAATGAATGTATTTTGTTCTAAGAAATATGAAAAGTATTCATTTAAAAAATCAGTTTTTAAGTTATTGATAAACATTGCTTTTGTTAAATTTTTATTACTTTTTTTTCTTTTTTAACCTCTAAAATGTAACACTGTAGGTAGGTACAATAAAAAGAAGCTCAGAAATAAATTTAAAAAATGTCCTTACAATAAAAAGAAGCTAAGAATACAAAAAGTAAATTTTTTGTATTAATTTTTTTCTTTTTTGTTTACATTTAAAATATTATTCTAAAAAAAGTACCCCTTTGTTTGAAACATTTTCATGATTTAATTTAAATGAGAAATAGTCTTTGATCAAATATATTAACTAATTGAATACAAGTAGCAATTTGTGGGGGTGTCCTCGTTGTGTAATAGTTAAAGCGCTGGACTGTGGAATCATCATAAAAGAGTTTGAACTCCAGTCGCAGTATTATGTTCACTTTTGGGCAAATACCCTTGGGAAAGGTATGAACCCCCTTTTCCTCCCAGCTATGGGTTAAATAGCATCACTGCTGTTCTTCTCGAAGGATGGCTTTGGCATTATAACCCATGAAGATTGATATGCCATTAAACAAAGAAACCAAACCAAACCAGAACAAGCAGCAATTTATTAATTATTTTCAATATATACGAGAAAGATGGTTTTAATGTGTTGTTTTTTTTTTTTTAATTAAAAGTGAAGTCATATTAGCCATTACAACATTATTTTTGAGAAAGCTAAGAATTGGTGCTGTTTAGAGGAGCTCACTAGTGTTGATGTTGTAAATATAATACACATTCAATCCTCATGAGCTGTATATGTTCTTTAGTATTATTTGTGAATATAAAGGTTAGTTACGTCAACTATCTTTGGTATATGTTATCTACTTGACATCTTCCAATCTCTGTCTAATCTTTGGTAAAAACAAGGAGAATTCTTTGCTTGATGATGCATGTGTATGTGTGTGCATTTAATATATATATATAAATTTTGCTTAGTTAACCTTTAATGCATATGGACTCAAATTTGGAAAATTGTCTCATTCAACCTGTTAAGCAATTCTTTTATTATTTATTAGAATTTCGCCTAATAAGTTTAAGATTAATATGATTCTCTCATTATTATTTTTTTATCAGACCATTTTTAATTAATTTTTTTATTAGTGACATTTTCCATTTGTTATAATCCAGAAAATTTCACAAACACTTCAAACTCAACTTTTAGAAAATTGAAATTTGTTTTATGCTTTCTTTCTTTGCTGTTGATTATACAATTTAAAAACCAAAACATAAGCATTTAAATAAATGCTAGAGTCCTAAAATGTTGGATATAATCAACAGAATTGTTTTAGTGGAGTAATTTAAGAATTTCATATCAAATTGTACAAAGCATTTTTTTTTTTTTTTTTTTTTTTTTTTGCAAATAGTGAGGGTTTTTTTTTTTTTTTTTTTTTTTTTTTTTTTTGCAAATAGTGAGATTTTTTTCTTTTTCTTCATGATCAAAGGACTCAACAATTATACTACATTATTATCTTAACCTGAATAAAAAAAGGAAGATGACTTATAATGCAAATACTCAATGTTTACATAGATTATTCTAATACCTTCCAAAAAAAAGCTGATCTTATATTCTGGAAATGCTTAATTTTTGTGTTTTTAATGATAAAATAGCCTACATCCATGTGAGTCAGCATTTTATGCATAGCGCACATATGTACTGACATTTTATCTCAGTTTATGAAAGATTTATGTTACTGTTGTAGAAAGTGTTGTTTGGCAAAATGAGGTTATTTATCAAACACGTGGCCATTAAATTATATTTTTTATTTTCTACGCTAAAATTCTTACTTTACTTATAATAAAAAGAGAATCCTTTCTCATACAGAATATTTGTTTTAAGCACGTAACTTTTTTGTACATTTTATGACTTTGGTATCAAAAGTTATTTTGTAGTAATCGTTTTTGTTTTCTCCAAAACCAAAATTTAAATAAATTTAAAATCTCTGAAAATAAGGGATTTTTGCTCCATACTTAATTTTACTGAATCAATTTCAACTTTTTTTTTTTTTTTTACCTGCAAAAAAATGGGTAACCAACAGATCTATACAATATCTTTGTGGAGTAGAATGATAGCAAGTTTATCTCTATTTTCTCATGTAATAAATTCTTTCCTAATGTTTTTGCCATGTGTTAGACAATATTAAAATTACTTGATATCTATTACTAAAATCTTTTTTTTTCTTTTTCTTCTGCCATCAGCCTCACTTTAAAACAGTTAATGTTGAATTGTAAATTTTCATTTTTAAGTTAATGAGAAAGCATCTACATCTCTTTCTTGAGAGTGAGGTATTTTAAGTTGTCAAACTAGAGTTTAAAGTTGTTCCAGTTTTGTTTTGTTTTTTTGTCTCCCCCCCCTTTTTTGACATGAACAAATATGCCGCTGACCCCAAAAGGAATTTACTTTATGCTTATAAATTCCTGTTGCAAAACTAGACTCTCCTCTTTCTAAGCTGTTTATTCCATTGTTATATATATTTTCTTAATTACTATTTGTAACTTAATTTAATTTTTTTTTTTAAATAATTCTATAATTTATTTAGATAAAAATAGAATTTTTCAATCTGTATTACTTAATTTTTTTCTATAATTTACAATGGTCAGCAGAAAAGTTCATAAGCTGACCAAGATACTCTCATAAAAGGTTTATTTTTCAACATAGTCCTCCTTGCAGTCCACACACTTCATCCATTGATGTTGCTGTGCTTGGGTCCCATTGGTCAAAAAAGTCATCAACAACAGATATGATATTATCATATGAAGTTTTTAGCCCACCATTGTATGTTTACATAAAATGAATTTTCTTAAGAAGAATAATTATGAGCAAATACTAGAATGATCGCATCAATTATTTAATTTTCTTTTACAACACCAAGTCATATTGTAATGTTTGTGTTAATAGTGCAACTGTATATTGGTATACAGTATCAGTTTTACCACTTGTTTCTTTTTTAAGCAATCGTGATGTTAGTTGAAGCTATATCATCAGATATATGATTGTATATAATTTTGCTGTGTCAACACTTATGGTGAAGTTGTTTGAAAGTAAAGCAAATTGCTATTGAGATATATTGATCCTTTTTTTCTCTTGTATTTTCACTCTCGAGTGACAGCTGTTATCTAGTTAAAAGGTATAAAAATCTAGATTAATCAGTATTTGTCTCTTTTAATACCAGTGTAATTTTTGACTAAGTTTATATCAGAACCTACTCACTATTTCTGATTGTCATTTTAATGAAAAAAGATAGAATCAAAGGGTTTCTCAAGTTATAGAAAGCATAAAATATACAATCAAAATAAAGTTAGCTTATGGATATTGTGAAGTACAAAGTCCTACATTGATAATTGCAAGATGAATGTTTTGACTCAAATTCTCACTAGGGAGCTCAATATGAGTTTAGCTTGTTCAAAAGATTTGGCCTTAACTCATAGTAATTGTCTGCTAAGCAAGCTTGATAACCATTTCTCCATGGTAAGTCACTTGAGGAATTTATGATAAAGTTGTAACATTAAAAAAAGTAGAAGTACTTCCCTATGTTACATACAAGTTTTAAGATGATCTTTAAAAATAAAGGATGTAGTGTTGTTATTATTTGTAACTAAAGAACATTGTATTTTATCAGCAATAGAAAACACTTTGCAACTCTTGATAGAGTATGTAAAATCTTTTTGACTCAAAACCGAGCCATTGGCCTAGTGAGTAGAGTGTTCATCAATGGTCCGGGAGACTGGGGTTCAATTCCAGGCTAAGTCATACCAAAGACTCAAAAAATGGTACTTGATGTAGCCTTGCTTAACACTCAGCATTATAAGGTAATGATCAAGGGTAAAGTGGAGTAATCCAAGGAATTGAGGAGCACCCTCCCCTACACCTTGATGTAGTAGCTATTGAAAAAGAAGCCTTCGGGTCACCCTCAACTAAGGTCACCAACTTTACTTTTATTCACAATATTCAATTTTTTTCATTCTTTTTCTCTTAAAGCATTCTATTCTATATATGTGTACACTATGCATATTTTTGATAAGAAAATAAAGAAAATTATTTATGGAATTATTTGGAAAAAAAAATCACTTAAATTTTAGAATTTGGCTATCAATTTTTATTTATTTATTCATCTATTTATTTATTTTTTTCAAGAAAAAACACAAAACCTGTAATCTGGCATTGGCTCCCTAAAAATAATATATGCATTTTAAAGATTATATTATTATGTATTTTGTAAAGATAGGGATTGAGTCACTTGTGAGAGGCTATTATAAAGGGGAAGGGCAGTTTTAAGAATTGTAATGTACTAAACTTCTAAGTAGAAAAGGAATTATTATACTTCAATATTACTTGAAACAATACATTTTAAAAAGCAGATACATTGAATTAATTTAGTTATAAGATTGTCTAAAAAATACAAAATATCCTATCAAGTTATGTCATGGTTGACTATGGGATAATAGTTTATTGTTGCTTCTGACTAGATACATAGTCATGGAAGAGTGGTTTACTTAAATGCTCACTTATTCATCTTCAACTATCATGGCGTATCACTGATGATGCATTTTTGTCACAATATCTGGTGATATAAATAAACAAGTGGATTTGTGTCTATATCAATGACGTTAATGTTATGTTAACATAAGCATCTTCAGTTGACATTCAAACTCTGTTTCCTGATTATCTTTTCTATGATAATAGTCATTACTTTACCTTATATTTCCATTTCTGAAGTATTATCTCTCTTTCTCTCTCTCTCTGGATTCGTATATCCATCAAAATAAGTATGTTGCCCAGTCGGCTGGGGCTATAGAATACACTGACTGCTTCTCTGCAGAGGGGTAAGACCCCCCCCCAACGAGTGTCCTGGATATGACACTAAACAATCTGATGGTGAGGTTCCAGCAGTGCTGGAGCTTTGGGGAATGCGGAGTACCCCTTCATTGCCATCACTCCCAGGTCCACTTTGGCCTGGAGTGGTAGCACCTGATAGGGCCCTATTTTTGGGTTAAATAGAACTAACAGCATACTTATGCTAAAAGGAATTGTTTGAGTAAACTGAATAGCTTGAAATAGAAATATTTTTGACAATTAAACCGTACTTACATTTAAACTGAATGCTTATGCTTAACTGAATTATTTGAAATAGAACTGTTTTTCGACATTAAAACTGTATTTACACTTAACTGAATTGTTACATATAACTGCTTGAATAGTTTGAAATGGAAATGTTTTTTGACAATTAAACTGTGTACTTATGCTAAACTGAATTGTTTTCAATAGAACAGATTATTTACATAAAAATGGATTTGGCATTAAATAACCTACAAAGGTTGATATGCCATAAAACCCAACAAACCACTCAACCAAAATAAGTATGAACTTTGATCAAGCTTTTGCTACTATTCTTACACAATGTTATACCTGGACAAATACTTGTAAATGTTTTTTTTTTCTTCACTTTCAAATCACAAGAATTCTATTCCTATCATGATTAACTACCCATCTAAATTCAGGCAATTCTGGATCTGTCCAGCTACCTTGTTTTGTTTTTATTGAATTGTTGCATCCAATATTCAAACAGCAGGTGTCTCTCTTATTTTTTTTCTCTCAATCACTATAGTCATGAGTAAATAAATTCCAAACCAGTGAAATTGTCAGCGATTGTATCCTCTGCGGAGAGGTAAGACTCCTCCCCCAAAGAGGTGTCCTAGGTATGATACTAAACTTCATCTAGTGGTGAGGCTCCAGTTCTGGATATTTACGGAGTATGAAGTACCTCTTCATTGCCATTACCTGCAGGTCAGAGTAGTAGTATCTGTTAGGGTCTCATTTATGGGTCGACTAGATCTGTTTAAAAATTATTTATATGATATCAGGTATTCCTATCTGTACAAAAAACTTAAATGTCACAAAAAATGTAAATATGAATATACAATGTATACTTTCCTAACCTCTAGGCACAGAGTAAACCCAGATGGGTTGATATGCCATTAAAATTAATCATTTTTGTATTTTCTGGAATCTTTGTTTACAAAGAAAAAGATTTCAAAAGCTTGATTTTCCTTTTTTTTTTTTTTTTTTTTCTTTTTTTCCAGAAACTATCTTTGATTATTAATTCAAATTTTTAATTAATTTTTTCCCTATTTTTCAGGGTTGTCATTCAAGTGACTAGTGAGGGACAAGAGAATCGTTCAGTTTCTCCATATTTCCGAAAAGACCAGAACGATGGACTACAACAGGAATGCACAACGGAACAGTCATCAAAGTCGTATAGAAGTGCACTGCCACCAGGACAAAAGCACATTTTTATGACAAACCCACCCAAATCAAATAACCAACCTTTCCCTTTAGGACATTCCTCTATCAAAACACAAACTACTACCACGAAACCAATGGCACTTCCATCAAAAGCGCCTTCCCCAAACTCAGTAGGTGGGACAACACAAAGTGTGTCTCCAGCTACGAGGAATATATCCCCTGCCCAAGTTCAGGTTGTTACAAATCACAACCCCCCAGCTACCGAAGGGATCATGCAGAGTAGCAATTTTCTACAGGTGAAACAGACACAGTCACCAGCCCTGATACATGCACTACTGCAAAATCGTGCTCCTTCTCCAAATCAAAGACTTTCTCCAGCCCTTATAAGCCGGAATCAGGAGGGATTTCAACAAAAGATTGTTGTTGCTCCCTCTGTGTCCCCTAACAGAGTTGTCGGTGCTACAGAACCTGCACATGATCTCTCGTCTACCATCTTCATCACCACTGATGGAAATCAAATGATCAACCAGTCAGCAGCCCAGTCACAGATAACATCGATTCCAATTGTTGCCAGTCAACCTTCAACTCAGTTATTTTATATGAAAAATTCTCCGAACGTATCTCAACTCTCGTCGCAGCTTAAAGTGCAGTCATTGCAAGGGATGCAGATCAAACAAGACCAGCTTATTTTAAACTCGGTTATTGTTGACAAATCACAGACTGCATCTGATAAAGGGATTGTTTCAATCCAAGGTACTCCATCACTTCTTTTGTCTGTTCCAAAGGCCAATGAACGTGAGCAGACGCTTGTAAGCAACGAAGCTGGGCTTCAGTCATCTGTTTATAATCCAGTCATGGTTACAACACAGTCTGCATCAATGCCTTCACTCTTAGATCAGTTAATTCATGACAAAAATGATATAGCATTTACAAATATAACAACTTCAGTGCCAAGTGCTTCAGCCGTAACTCAGGCACCAATTCTTGCAAAACGGCTTGCTGCCCCTGCTACCAGCAGTATTACTTTTTCTGGTCAGTTACCTTCAGGGTTGAGACCTCACCTTGTTATTCCCTCAACTAATGCCAACTTGCTACCCACTGGGCTAGGTTCTGCACCCAATGTTCAGCTCATCTCAACATCTTCAACAGGTTTTGCTAATCCATCACAATTGAATATCTTATCAGTTCCAAATAGTCAACTCTCTTCATTAGCTCTAACTGAAAACCCTTCTCTTTTACAGCAGGTGACAACAGCTCAACCAACTTCTGTCAGCACACAGCAACCAGCTATGGTTACGTCCAACCCACAGTTGGTTCCGTCCATTACAGAGCGTTTGCCAGTTGCTAGTTGTAGCACTTCAACCTCTGGGAACACGAGTCTGTTGACTTCGCATCCGACTCTTACCGAGAGGTTGACAATGACCGCTAACCCCTCGCAAGCGAAGATATCCCAACAGCTGAGTGCTGTCACAAATTGTGAAAATGCTGTAACATATTCTGCTGTTGTTGTCTCTGCTCCCCAACTCATTTCTGCACCCGTCCGAACTATGCGCAGTGAATTTTCCAATCTCTCAACTGCCAAAAGTATCACAACTCACACAGTTGCACCAAACCTTAGCGGCACTAATTCACAAATTCTAAAAATAATTGGGGTGAATCAGAATCAGTCAAACCAAGTTCAAAAACTGGTTTTTACTGACAATACTGACAAATCAATTTCTCGGTCTTTAAAGACAGGATTCCAGACAAACCAAACAGCAATGCTAGTTAATATGGACAATATGGGACAACATGGTTTTACACCTGTTAAAGGTGACCATCAGCCTCAATTTGTTTCAATGAAACCTCTTTCCTTAGAAGTGGGTTCAGACTCTATTAGGCTAATTGAAGTACAGGGACAGCCACTCAAAACTACTAGTAACACCACTTCAACAACAGTGTTAACACCATCAACGATAGCATCGCCAGCATCATCAATTTCCAATCCTGTCACAAGTTCAAATGTAAATTCATTAACGAATCCTCCTGTGACTGCCAAAACTGAAACTGTAAATGCATTGGAATATCCGAAATCCTCCAATGCAGTATTGATGCCAACTTTAGGGGAGAAGATAGACCAGGTGCCTGTAACGGCTGAATCTACTGTCCACAGGACAGTTCAATCTGAAATGCCACACAGAGCAAAACCATCTCGTTCTGAAACTGTTGGTGGAGATTTGGATACCTCATTCCCATTCCCAAAGGTCGTTCCTAAGGAGTCAAAATTTGACTCGGCCAAAAATGCTAGAGCTGCTAATAAAAATGATGAAGTGAATCCATTTTTTGCACAGTTGCGTGCTTCATCTGCTGCTTCATCTTCATTTTCATCATCATTATCAACAGTTGGAGCGTTACCTTATAAGACCTTTCAATCTAACAATTCTTCTACTGCTTTTCATGGTCAAACCAGTCAGCTCAGAAGAGCAGTTCACAGTGGTAGCAGTTGCTTTAGTGGTTTCTCAAATATTGATGCTGCTGTAGCAAACAGTCAAAGTGGTGCCTATTTGTTTTCAGAATCAGATCGATTGAGCCCGAGCCCACCAGGCTTTCTCTCAGACATTGATCAACCTAGGATGGGCACAAGTTCTGAGAAACAAAACTCTTGGGATAAAACAGTCTCAGACAAAGAGCAATCTGACAGTAACAAAACTATAAAAGATGATGAGAATGAAGCCAAGGGAACAAGTGCCTTGAAAGATGATGCACTTTCTAACAATGTTGATGAAAAAGAACCAATTGTAGGTATCTTCTTAAATCTTAAATGTACCTGTTTTTTTTTTTTTGTTTGTTTGTTTTTTGTGGGGGGTTAGTATTTTGTTTGTATGTTTTTTAAGTCCTGCTAAAGTCTAATCTTAATAGTTATCTTCCTTAGAAATGGTTGCCCAGTTGGCTGGGGCTGTAGAATACATTGACTGCATCTCTGTAGAGGGTTAAGACCTCTCCCAACGAGTGTCCTAGATATGACACTAAATCTGATGGTGAGGTTCCAGTGATGCTGGAGTTTTGGGGAATGTGCAGTACCCCTTCATTGACATTGCTCCTGGGTCCATTCTAGCCTGGAGTGGTAGCACCTGATAGGGTCCTATCTATGGGTCAAATAGAACTAAACAATGTACTTATGCAAAACTGAATTGTTTGAAATAGAACTGTTTTTGACATTTAAATTGCATACTTATGCTAAACTGAATTTTTGGAAGTAGAACTGTTTGACTAAACTGATTAGCTTGAAATAGAAATGTTTTTGACAATTAGACTGTACTTACATTTAACTATGTACTCATGCTAAACTGAATTGTTTGAAATAGAACTAATTATTTGTATAAAAATGGGTCTGTTGTTAGATAACCTATAAAGTTTGATATGCCATAAAACCCAAACAACCAACCAACCAATCCTTAGAAATGGATCATGTACTTGTAAAATCACCAGAGTTAAAACAAAAATATTAAAATTTGGTCATTTTTTTCAATGGGTGATTACTTTAGAACTTCAGATATGGAAAATAAGAATTCCACATAGCTGTTTGGCAATTACAGATTTAGATCAAAGGTTAGAGCATAGAAATTTTAAAATCTCAAATTGGTGATGTTTATTATTACATCCTAGCATATTTCTCATTAGAAAGGACAAGATTATTTTTTAAAATTATAAGTTAAAGAACATGCAAATAAAAATTTATTATTTCAAAGAATATAAAATTCAATAATTCCTAAAAATGTGAATACAAATTAAGAAAAACAGAAATATAAATATATGGATGATTATTTTGATTTTAAGAATTTGACTTGAATTTTGTGTAATATATTTCATTAGATTCTACAGTTACAAATATCAACTTTATCCTTGGCGAAAGGTCTGGAGCATAAACTGAAACTACATTCTTACACATTTATAATTTGATGTGTTCATCAATGGAAGATAAAAAGAGCTTTGCTGAATTTTCATCACTGTCCATTTTGGAGTAGTCTATAACTCAATCTGCTTCAAACCAATCTGAAACAAATTTTTTCATGAGAAAAGCTTAACCATTTGTTTCTAAATTCTATCAGACTTTAAAAAATAATTCAGGTTCAATTCTTTCAACCATTCTTCCCATTTAATTTTATAAGTTCAATTCTAAATTATCAATCCATTCCCCTAGCCAACATCCCTCCAATTATTCAATAACGCTCCTTGGAATTTTTCTTTATATTATTCTACAGTTACAATCATTTTAATCCACCATTTGACTACCAATACAAAGGTTGTGATGCATACTACCCACTGATCTATTAAGTAGTTGAGTTAACTTCCTATGATAATAACCGCTACACCACAAGTGTCTTCATTCAGACAAAGAAAGAAATAAATAAAATATAATATTATTCATTATAGCAAAACATTATCATAAGTTCGAACATTGGCAACAACATGATATATGTAATAACATGATATATGTAACAGTTATCATCATAGAAAATAGAATTGATGATCTGAGTTCTGGATTAAGTTGTTTGCATTTTACTTTGAGCTAATGCTCTTGGGAAAGGCACAAATCCATCTCTTCCCTTTCAGCTATAGGTAAATAGTAAGGGCAGACTGATATCTTTAGCCTTACTAAGGCAACTAGTCTAGAAGAAGAAAAACTCTGAATTCAAATCAGCTGCACTCTGTAGAAATTGATCTTGTGTCACATTCTGCTTTTGATGAAAGGGCTGAGGTAAATACATAAATAAGAATTAATTGTTAGATGATCATCACTCTTTCAGTTGATTTGTGTCCCCCCTCATTTTGTTTGTGTTAGTGTTATCTACCAACATATTGTTGAACTTTTTTTAAGGATATATGAATGCATTTTTTTAATTAAATAATTCTAAAAGTAAAAAAATATAAAATTTTAAAATGTTCTAAATGTTATAATTGTTTCCACTTAAGTTTTTGGCAAAAATTAAACCAAAGATTAATAATACAAAAATACCAAAAAATGTTGAAATAAGATTTGTCTATTTTGGGATTTGTTTTATCAATATTTTTTCAAATGGTTTTGAAAAATTATGTTCATTGTATAAAAAGTATTTGGAAAATTTAAGTTTCTTTAAATCAATGTTAACACTTATATTCAAATGCAGAAAAATAAAAGAAACTTATTCAAGGATTTATTCCTTGTTTAATAAGACAAATGTAGAATACTTTTCCTATTATGAAAGTGAAATTCCAAATTTAGAGCATCCCTGAACCTCTTATTAAAAACAATCTCACATGATGTTGACATCTTGTCTTAAGAAACTGCTACATAAAAAATATAAACATACAATGTACACAAAAAGGAGCTGCTTGTGATATGAGTTATTGTCATAAAAATGGACCTGAGTTCAAATCTTGGATGAAGCTGTTTGCATTTCACATAACACTAATACCCTTGGGAAAGGTATGCATCCAACTTTTCTCCTTCCAGCTATAAGTAAATAATAGGGCAGACTGGGTTCTTTAAGCTTGGTACTGTAATCAGTTTAGGAGAAGGAAAACTCTGAGTTTAAACTTAACTCCATTTCAAAAGTTGACCTGCTCATAGCAGATGAGTTGACCTGCTCATAGCAGATGGATTGGGTAAATACATACAATGTATATGATTCTCTAACCACTAGGCATAGAATAACCCCTGATAAGTTGATATGTCATAAAAATTAATCAATCCATCCATTATATTTAGAGCCTTTATTGCTCTGTGGGGATTTTTCCGTGGTAACATGCACAACTGTATATTAAATGGATTTTATATTTGTTTTGTATTCTTGATAGAGCAGATAATATTTGAAATACTATGAAAGCATTATTTTTCACCCTGAAAATATTTCATCATCATCATCATGTTGACCCTCTCTCGCCACTCCTCCCTATCGTTCATCACTTCCGGCAGATCCCCAGGGCTACACCCCGTATCCTCACAGAGCTGCTGTATGTAGGTTCGAGCTGGCCGCCCTGCTTTTGCACGGCCATGTGAAGCAGTCCATAGGAGTACGTCACTTATGAGCTTGTCCCTACTTCTCCAGCAGTGTCCTGCATGTCTGGTTCGTCTAACTTGGATAGTTTTCATGATGAGTGGTAGGTGGCCATACAGCTGCTGCTTTGTGGGGTGTTGCCTCCAGGACTTGTTCAATATTGCTCGCAGCATTCTTGTGTAGTTACCGTCAAGCTTTTTTTCTAGCCGCTTAGTTAGCATCCATGTAGTACATCCATATAGCAGTATCAACATGATTGTTGCTTGGAAGAAACTGTGTTTCATTTTATAAGTCAGGTCTGACTTCCATATGACCGATAGCCTATTGATAGCTGTCCATGCCTTTGTTAGTCGCATGTCGATGTCTGTCTTGGTTGATGAGATGCTGCTTCCTAGGTAGGTGAACTTGTCTACTAGTTTCAGAGAGCCACCGTTTAGTGTGGAAATGTTGCGTTTGATTAAAGCAAATATATATTCCGTTTTGTGTGCATTGACAAAATTCAAAATGTTTAAAATGCATCAAATTTTGTTTCTGAGTGTCCTGTGAATATTTATACGATGTACATAAGTGGTAATATATATATATATATATATATATATATATATATATATATAAAGAGGTTTATGGTTCTTACTAGATCACTTAGTGAGTTAATGGAGGATCAAATGTTGCTGTATCATAAAATGGGCTCAATATTAATGATAGAGCTTTTATATATTATCATCATCATGGCCTGCTACTAGCATGGATTTCCCTGACCCTCTCTCACTACTCGTCTCTAATGTCTGTCACTCTCGGCAGGTCTTCCATGCTACATCCTGTATTAGTACAGAGCTTTTGTAGACAGGTTCTAATTGGTTGATCTACCCTTGCTCGTCCATGTGAGGGGTCCACATGAGTACATCACTTATGAGTTTGTCCTTACTTCTCCAGTGGTGTCCCGCATGTCTTGTTCATCTAATTTGGATGGTTTTCAACATGGGTAGTAAGTCTTCATACAGCTGCTACTTTGTGGGATGTTGCCTCCAGGACTTGTTCAATACTGCTTGCAGCATTCTTGTGCAATTGCCGTCAAGCGTTTTCTCCATATGCTTAGCATCTATGTGGTGCATCCATACAGCAGTATTGACACAACCACTGCTTAGAAAAAACTGCACTTTATTTTATCTGATAGGTCTGACTTTCATATGACTGATAGTCTATTAATAGTTGTCCATGCCTTCACTAGTCACGTTGATGTCATTTTCAGTAGATGAGATACTGCTTCTGAGGTAGGTGAACTTGTCCACAAGTTTCAGAGATTTACCATTTTGTGTGGAGATGTTGCCTCTTTAATTAAAGCACATGAATTCTGTTTTGTCTGTGTTGATATGGAGGCCAATGGCCTGCTCATTCCAGGCTATGCAGCAGGGATTCAGCCTGGGTGGGTATATTTATCATAAGCGCTCTGTAATCATTTGTGCAGGGTATCTTCTGCTTCTTGCCTTTGCCAAAGTAAAGCGATTTTCTTTCATTAAATCTATTGATGGTTGAAGTATGTAGTCTAGGCAGATAGTAAACAGTTATGAGGCTAATGTGTTTCCTTACAGCAAACCTGTGATAATATCAAAGATGTCTGTGTTTCCATCCTGTGAGCAAATTTTTACTTTTGTGTTTTTAAAGAGCATCATTATGGCTGCAGCGGTTTCTTTGGGGAGACCGTATGCCCGAAGTATTTGCTCCATCTTCTCTCTGTATATGGAGTCAAATGCCTTGGAGAAATCTACAAATAATAGTGTCACCTCGAGGTTTTTTGCACAAACACGTAATATTCGACAGATTGTCAAAATTTGTGATGTCATGGATCAATTTCTCTGAAAGCCATTTTGGTTCTTCCTAAGAATTTCCTCAATTTCATGTTCAATGCAGTTGAGTAGCAGAGCATTATAAATCTTGGCCACCATGGAAGCAAGGGTTATACTTCAGTAGTTCTTGGCTATTCCAAGGTCACCCTTCTTGGTGTAGGGGAGGATGTGGCCTTTTGTCCATCTGTCTTATGTTCTGATTATATACAGTGTTGTAGTGTCAGAGCAGTACGTTGTCAAATTTCCTTGTTTTCCATACTTCTAGGGATATTTCATCAAGATCTGCAGCTTTTTCTTTTTTAATTTTTCTTAGTACTACATCGAATTCTTGTGAAAACTGTCCTAGTTTGATATCTAGTGGATTGCTAATAATTTTCATCATAGGTTTATCCATAACTTTGTGGGATTTCCAAGCAGATTCTTGAAATGTTGTTTCCATTGGTATATTCATTCTTCTTGGCTGGTAGCTTTAATTTGGCTCTCACAGTGTTCTTTCTTCTACTCACTTCATTTACTGTCTGTCTGGTATCCTAGATTGTCTATCTTCAACCGAGCCTCTAATCTTATTGATCTGGTCTTGTGACGTTCTCTTATGGACTCCTGCACATAGATGTGTGAGTATTGGCCAACCAGCAAAGACTTGCTTATATCAGTTCTGTGCTGACACAAGATAAAGCTTTGAAGGCCTTCCAAGGATGATAGGAATGGATGGCAAAAGAGAGAAAATCAGGGAACTCTGTTATGTCTGTACAAATTGTTGGTGTGTGTGTGTGTGTGTGTGTGTGAATAAAATATTTATATAGATATAAATATATATATGTGTGTGACCATATGTCTACATGAATGCAGATAAAATATATAATTGGAAGAAAAACTCAACAGACTTTTATTTAGCTATTATAAATTTATTTCAGCTGGTCCCTCCATATGAAAAACCAACCTCTTCATTGAAGAAAAATTGATAGTGATATCAATAGTAGGATAAAATTTATAGTATCAGTATTACTAATGGTCTTGTTGGTAATGTGATAATGGTAACAATAATAATAATAATAATGATAAATTAGCATTAATTGTAAGAATAGTTAATTTTATTATTAGTGATATAATTATTAATGATTAATTATTATAATCATATTAATGATTTTAGTGGTAATTAGAATGGCAGTATTCAGAATAAAAAAATATATAAATATATTAAGACTTTAAATTAAGACTAAATTTCAATCTTAAATAGAAATCAGATAAAACCTTTAAAAAATTCTAGCTGAAGATAAGTTTGATATTTGTAATAGTATTTATTGCCACGTTTTCCTTAATGAATAAATGAATAAATAAATAGATAAACTGATTTTTCTTAAAATAAAAAAGGTTAACTTATTGAAAAGATTTCAGTTGCTGAAGGTTCTGTGAGTCTACTTAAAAAAATTTTTCTGATACATAAGGATACATGACACCAAACATTGATATTACCTTCGATTTTGACACCAATTTCAAGTCCATATCTTTTTGTACCCCCACCTTTATTTATTCATTTTTTTTTAACAAATTATCCATTGAAAGAATTTTTTAATAATTTTTTCTCTCCATTATGTGATGGCTATCTGAAGAGGTTGATTTCTTATATGTAGTGACCAGCAGAAATAAATGTATAATAGCCAAATGACGGTCTGTTGAGTTTTTCCGATTCTATGAATTTGTTCTGTACGAAATTTATAAGTTTATATATTCATCATCATGCATTGAACACTCCTGGAGATTTATAAGAATCCTCTTATATATTCTTGAATTGAATCATTCCCAACTCATCGTCTTTGGATATTTTATATATGATATATGTGTGTGTGTGTGTGTGTGTGTGTGTGCCTACATATATATAGATGAAATAATTATGTGTTTGTGTATGCCTACATGTATATTGATAAAATGTTTTTTTTTATATCTGGTTATTGATGAAATTCAATATCTCAAAATAATCTTGATCCTTCAGGCAGAATTTTCTGTTCATCTGCTGTTATTTTATGGTTAAGAAAAGCAAATAATTATTTTTTTAAAAAGTGCTGAGAACTTTTGTACATACTTGATATATTCAACTGTGTCCATTTTTTTGGTGATTTCCTGCATGATTTAAGACAGCAATCTCAAAATTTTTCAGTATGATAGCTCGTACATTTAAATTTTATATATTTTTGTGATCAAAGTGAAAAAAAATCAGTTTTATAAATGAATTAATAAGTTTTATTCACTTTTTTTTTATATAAGTCGCATGGTATTCAGAACAAAATAGAAACCTAACCAATATTAAGAACAAAATTAACTTGTGATGGTTGAATGTGTTTTACAGCCTGTAATTTGATGGTACTTTTTTAAGGTAATGTGAAGAGAGAAGAAATCTTAAAATAAAGAGATGAGAAATTTATATAAATGTGATCTGTGACACAATTTCATTGTTTTTTAGCTAAAATTTTGCATTACAAATATTGACAATATTCATAACAAACATTCTAGTCACACCTTTTAATTCTTATAAATATCCTTATAAATAGATTAGATTATTATTATTTTTTATTTAACAAAATAACTAACACTTTATGTATACTGTATATTACTATTTAATGTTTTAATGGTAGTTTATGATATTAAATGTTTTATACCTTAAAAGAATTCAGATGTATTTTTCTTTAAACATGTATTTCATTTTATACCAAATTAGAATTGATGGAAACTTTTCATTTTATAAGAGCATTGCTATTTTATTAGAAATGACGCTGAGTAAACTTTTGAAAAAAATAACATAACTGAATTTATTTATTTATTTTTCATATGTATATAAATCATGAGTATATTTTATTTTTGTGTTTAATATAACATCCATTTTCCAATGTAAATCAAAAATTTGCCTAAATCTCTTTAGTGAGTGACAAAAATAAAGGTTTCTGCCACTGAAAAGTTTTGACTGACTACGTTAAATAAAGTAGTGATTATTTTATTGTTCAACTATTCTTGTGCACTTATCTGAATTTCCTATTTTGGTCTTTGATTCTGATACAAAACATTTTGCATAGTACATGAATAAATATAGCATTTTTTTTAAAAATCAAATACAAAATATTACTTCAAAATTGAAAATCTGTTAAATTAAAACTTTAACTGATATGGAAATTCTGTCCCTTTTTGAAATTATATTTTTGCATACACAAGTTTGAAATTCAATTTTACAGAGACTAAAGAATCTATCAATGAACTTATATTTCACAGAGTAATTAAATATACTTCAAAGCCTTAAGATGTTTTATGAATAGTTTTTTTAAAAAACCTACCATTTCTATTTTATGAAATACCTTGTAATGCCCAGGAAGAAATATAAATTTGTTTTGTTTTACATTCAAATATTTGCATCCTTTTATTCTTTTAAAAATGATTTTATAACAGACAAAAAATGTGTCTGGTTAGATTATTATTGAATGGTAAATTTATCACTAGTAAATTCATCATATGATAAATCTATTGCAGGTAAATTATTTGTGGCTGAATTCAAAATTTGATTATTGCTTTTAATAATTTAACAAAAAGAGGTTAAAGTTTAGGATTAGGGAAACCCTATAACAGCAATTAATTTTATATGATAAATTTACCATATGATGAATTTACTGCAATGAATTAACCTAGAATGACAAAAAACTAATCTGCAGATATCTTGGTTAATGAATCAATATACTTACCAGTGAACAGATTGCAAAGTGCATTACAAGTATTCATTTTCATGATATTTAATTGAGTATTCAACATTTTAGAAAGACACATTTTACTTGGAGATCATTTGACAGTTTTGCTTGTTGATGTATTATATTTAAAAGACAACAAAGATATCAATTTTAATTTAGAAATGACATGGTAATAACAAACAGACATTATCATATTTCTAATGACCAGTTAATTATTAAAGTTTGTTAATGTTCTTTTGACTAATATATATTTATTTTCTTATTTATTTAGCCACAACCTTTTAGTATGCGGCTGCAAACATTAAACAACTTTCCTGGGAACCATGGATGCAAGTCAACATTCCGATGTCATTCAGCAGCTATAAATAAAGCCAAGTAAGTGACCTTCCATATTGTGTCAGACTTGTGTGTATACCTCTTAGTTGAGGAGTAGGTGGAGGAGTTGTTGAGACCATTTTAATATTCTTTCTTCCTTCCAACTTAATCTTTATATTTTGATTAGCTGTTTTTATTTTTAGTCTCTTTAGGGAGCAGATAACAACTATAACTAAGATGCTAGTGGTGTTACAGTCATTATTATAGGAAATGGACATGGCAACCCAAGTTCAGGATTAGGCTCTTTGCATTTCACATAGAACTAATACTCTAGGAAAAGGTATGCATCCAACTATTTTCCTTCCAGCTATGGGTAAATAGTTAAATATGATATAATGGTTAGCAAGCTCGACTAGCAAACCTACACGAGTGAGTTCGAGTCTCATTGGGTGCCCCTTTCATATGGCCTTGTGCCACATCTAAGCAAAAAGCTTAGTAAATTTCTATTATTTCCCATATCTCTAGCTCATTATTTTCCTTTTTCATTTTTAAAGAGATTGTTTTTGTCCATAGTTGTATTTAGCCAACCCCTCCATCATGGACAAAATGCAACACCAGTTTAGTTTTTTAGTGGAGTTCCATCCCGAGGCTGAAGAGCCCCGTCTGCCCTACTATTTACCCATAGCTGGTGAGAGAAGAAATGAATTCATCATCATGTCACGCCATCTGCACGGATATCCCTGACCCTCTCCTGCCAGCCTTCCCTATCATCCATCACTTCTGGTAGGTCTTCAAGGCTACATCCTGTATCGGCACAGAGCTGTTGTATGTAGGTTCTAGCTGGTCGTCTTGACTTTGCTCGTCCATGTGAAGGGATCCACAGGAGTACGTCACTTATGAGTTCGTCCCTACTTCTCCAGCAATGTCCTGCATGTCTGGTTCATCTAACTTGGATAGTTTTCATGATGGGTGGTAAGTGGCTGTACAGCTGCTGCTTTGTGGGGTGCTGCCTCCAGGACTTGTACAATATTGCTCACAGCATTCTTGTGTAGTTGCAATGAAGCTTCTTCTCCATACCTTTAGTTAGCGTCCATGTAGTGCATCCATACAGCAATATTGACATAACCGCTGCTTGGAAAAAAGTGCGTTTCATTTTATTGGTCAGGCCTGACTTCCATATGACCAATAGCCTATCAATAGCTGTCCATGCCTTTGCTAGTCGCATGTTGATGTCTGTCTTGGTTGATAAGACACTGCTTCTTAGGTGAACTTGTCTACTAGTTTCAAAGAGCTACTGTTTAATATGGAGATGTCATCTCTTTGATTAAATCACATATATCCCCTCTTGTGTGCATTGACATAGAGGCCTATGCCTGCAGCTGCTTGTTCCAGACTATGTAGCTGGGTTTCGGCTTGAGTGGGTATATTTGCCAGAAGCGCTATATCATCGATGTTAGTTGGTGTCCATAATTGTTTGTGCAGGGTACCTTCTGCTTCTTTCCTTTGTTAGCTTGAAACCGTTTTCTTTCATTTTCATTTTATCAATAGACATTCTAAGCACGTAGTCTAGACAGATGATAAAGATGTATGGGGCTAATGTGTCTCCTTGCAGCACACTTGCTACAATGTTGAAGTAGTCTGTCTCCATCCAGGAAGCAGACTTTTACTTCCGTGTTTCTATATAGCATCATTATGGCTGTGATGCTTTCTTTGGGTAGGCCGTAGGCAAGTAATATTTTCTCCATCTTTCCTCTGTGTACGGAGACAAAGGCCTTGCCGAAGTCAACAAATAATATTGTTGCCTCTAGCTTTTTTCGCATGTATACTCTCAAGAATTTGACGGATTATCAAAATTTGTGACGTTGTGGATCTATTTCTCCGAAAGCCATTTTGGTTCTTCCTAAGTATATTGTCAATTTTGTGTTCTATGCGGTTGTGTAGAAGAGCATTGTATATCTTGGCCGCTATGGATGTAAGGCTTATACCTCATTAGTTCTTGGCTAATCCGAGGTCACCCTTTTTAGGGAAGGGGAGGATGCATCCTTTTGTCCATCTGTCTATTGTGTTTTGATTATATACGTTATTACAGTGTCAGAGCAGTATGTTGTTGAATTGCCTGGTCTTCCATACTTCTGGGGGTATTTCATCAAGCCCTGCTGCTTTTCTATTTTTAATTTTTCTTAGTCCCGAGTCGAGTTCTTCTTGCGTAAACTGTCCTAGTTTGATGTCTAATTGTTTACTAATAATTCTCATGATTGGTTCATATGTAACCTTCGGAGTGTTTCCAAGTAAATTCTAAAAATGTTGTTTCGATTAGTTGTATTTGTTCTTGTTGGTTTGTAGCTTTCAGTTTAGCTTTGTAGAGCTCTTCCTTCTGCTCACTTCGTTTACCGTTTGCCATGCTATCCTAGATTGTTTATCTTCAACTGAGTCTCTAATCTTATCAATTTGATTTTGTATATATTCCATTTGTTCTTTTAGGTATATGTTAGCTAATTCATTTTGTGCCTTTTTAAGTTTCAGGGCATTGGTATTGGTTGGGTTCTTCCTATTGCATTTGGAGGCAGTTTTCATGTCTGCACACTTTTTCCTAACCGCTAATGTCTCCCATGGGACTCTAAATGTAGCCCTTTGTTTAGTTAGTATACATTCTGCAGCTGCTTTTAAGTGGGCATTGATTAATTTCTCATATAATTCATTCCCAAAGATATTAGCATCAAGTGAAAAGCATAATTGATTTGAAAATTGATCACTGATTCTATTTTCTGCATCAATAACCATTCAGGGAAGGAGGTGTCTTCATGGTGTAATGGTTAAAGCTATGGACTGCGGAATCATAGTAAGTGAGTTCATACTCCAGTTGCGCTATTACGTTCACTTTTGGGCAAATACCCTTGGGAAAGGTATGAACCCCCTTATCCTCCCAGCTATGGGTTAAATAGTACCACTACTGTTCTTCTAGGAGAATAGATTTGGCATTAAATAACTGACAAAGGTTGATATGCCATTAACCTAAGTTAGGGAACTAAATTAAAAATGTGTATATATCTGTTGATGGTCAGCTAAGCTCCCAAAAAGAATCTGGAATTTTCCTATAGACTGACTAGATTGTGCAGATGTGAAGCAAAAAGGAGATAAGAAAAGTGTAACAAAAGGTGTAGAAGGGATAGACCACTTAATTATCTACCTTAGTTTCATCAACTAGTTTTCTAGCAAAAGACAGCAATATTAGAGTAAAAACAACAGTGATGAACAGATGAGACCAAATATTTATAATTAGAGAAACTATAAATGTTATTGTACACTTTGAAGTGGGGGTGTAATATAGTTTGAGTTGTAAAATCTTAAAAATTTAATTTATCCAATATGATACCAAACATACATAATTCACTTTATTTAGTCAATTCATAACAATCACAAAAAAGAGGCTGTCATGTTTTGCAAACTAACTTTTTACCTTTATGTATAAAGAAATGAGATTGTGGCTATATAACCCATATAATTATTTACAAAACTTAGCTTAGTTTTGGCTCAAAGCCTGAAATATGAAGCACCTAGTGAGGATTAAATTCACTACTTAGTCATAATGATTTGTGAGACCAGTTTATTAACCCTTATTCTATAATAAAGCATCTTTGTGTCCTATCACTTGGGTGAGTCAAAAGTTTTGCAATGTTTGCATACATGCTAGTTTGTGGCAGGTATATCGTGATTAAAGTAGTTCAAACTGTGGAATGTACCTATAATGGTTGGTAGTATCATGGTAGTTGGTGTGCTGGGATGCTATACATTGCTTCATTGTGTGTAATTTGAAAGTTGCACAGATGAACATTTGGGAACTTACGAGATCAAACTGAGCTATAATACTGCGGAAGCAGCCAAAAACATTTGTGAGAAAGATGAAGGCAGAGTTGATCACAGCACAGTAATGAAATTAAATGTTATTTTAACTGAACAATCATGCTCATTAATTAAAAAGAACATGAAAACTTGTCTAAATTTAACTGAGATTATGATGCATATTTTAGAAATTTATATAATCATTAATGAGTGGTAATTTTCAAATGATTCTGTATGAAACAAACAAAACCTGAGTTTTGTACAAATTAAATTTAGATTTTGCAATATTATGAAATGGCAAGATGTACCTCTATTGAAGGGAGATAACTTTAATTTTGCTATGTTTATTTTATTAGTTTTACTCCATTGTATTATTGTAGCTTTTTATCAATTTCAAGATGATCTCTTGGATACACTGGAATACATCATCAGTGATGTTCCTAGGGTTATCATAGGTTTTAAGTTTTTCAATATTAAACCCTTTGCAAAGCTGACCCAACCAAGTTGGTTCACACTCTGGCTCATATCCCAGAAGTAGCAATCTATGAGCTAGCTCTCTTAATCCAAAGTCATCTATCTAGTGGTTATTTCTGTGGCTTCTCTGATGTTATATATACTTCCTCTCTTTGATCTTGTTATTCTAAGATCAGTCAGAGCTTTGTAGAGTGTGAACCCTGCAAACCTCTGTCTGACAGTCCACTTCACTTGGCTTATGATGAATCTACCAGACCTGAATTCTGTGCTGTTCCGGCAGTTCCTGGTTCGTCTTGTCACCTGGGACTGTAGCATATGCCAACTGCATCTTTGCAGAGAGGTATGACACCTTCATCCATCCACAATGAGTGTCCTATATATGCCACTAAATTGTACCTGATGGTGAGGCCCTAGTCCTGGAGTTTAGGGAATATAGAGTACCCCTTCAGTGCCATTACCCCCAGGTCTGCTCTGACTCGGATTGGTAGTATCTGTTAGGATCCCATCTATGGGTCAATTGGAACTGTTCAATCATTTACTAAGGATTATTATTGGTTATCTGAAACCATACAGCTATGCACAAATTATTCATATTAGATAGGAATACTTGATAAATAGAATTAATAATGTTAAATAGCAATACTTGAAACCATTTAATTATGTGCAAACAAATGAGCTCTAACAACTTGTTTGAAAATAAAGTTACAAACTATTCACTTGCAAACATTATATAAACAGAATTTGGTATTAAATAACCCACAAGGGTTAACATGCCATAAAGCACCAACCAACCAACCAACCAATTCCTGATATTTAACAAGCTTTCACTCATGAGCTTTATCCATGTGTCTTTTCCACCTGATCTTGAAACATCCTTGACTATTAGAGCAAACAGTATAAAATTGAAAAGAGTTTTCAGAAGGACTTGGATTTACCTTTTTTTATCTGAGATATTTGTTTTTCATTGGTGTCATTTTAACCATTTCAGCCACCGAAAATTCAAGTAACTCTATTTCATTTGTAGTCCTTCTGTAAATCCTTCCTCTCTAATTCTCTCTGCCAACTTTGTTTAACTACCTACTTATGGTAATTATTTAACTTTTTAGATAAATCATTTTCTCTGTAATCATTTTATTATGAGTTTTTCTCTTGTCTTATCTTTTTTTATTATTATTATTATCTCAACACTCTTCATTACTCACTTGAGCAAAAACACATAAAATTGAAAATAAACTAGAAATAGATTAAATTATCATCTGGCTGGAGATCAACTTGAATGTATATATTTGAATTAGACTGAAAATTTTTAAGCATGTAGGAAACAGGGAACCCTTTCAATTTCAAATTAGCATAAAAGAATCTTTTCTCTTCAATTTACTATTTGTATAATTTATGATTTTTCAAGATATCATATTGGCTAGTAAAGACTTACTCTTTTATTTTTTTTATTTTCATTTATTTATTTTTTTTTTGATGACTTGTTTCATAGTAGCCATTTAAATTGTTGTTTTCAGAAAAATATGTGCAGTTCTTAATTAGCTTAATGTCAGATGCATGGCATTGAATATTTTAGAATTTGAAACTAATATAAGAGAAGTCTCCATTGTGTAATGGCTAAGAGTGCTGAACTATGGCCTCAAAATTAGTGAGTTGATACTTCAATCATGCTATTACATTCATTTTCAAGCTAATACCCTTAGGAAAGGTATGAACCCCCATATTCTCTCAGTTATGGGTTAAATAGTATCACTGCTGTTTTTTTATAAGGATTGTTTAAATGACCCACAAAGGTTGATATGCCATTAAATAGAAAGAAACCAAAACTTAATATATTTTGTGTTTAAGTGTTTTTATGTTTTGCATATTGTTTTCTATGTTTTTAAGGATTAAATACAGTTATAGTGAATAATACTTTTATTATCTTGTTGTATTACTTGCTCAAGCTTTAATGTTCATCTCTGAAAATTAAGAGTAAACACTTATACATTTTGGTATGAAAACATTTTATTTTAAACATCATGTATCTGATGTGTAAATAATAATCAGATTTGGATGTATTTTACAAAGAAAATATTAACAATCAGCAAGTTTTATTATCATTTAATAATGTTTAAATATTTTATTTTTTAAAATATTTTTAGAATGGTTTAGGGAAAAAATATTAAAAGTAAAAAATAGTAAATAAATATATTGACATCAATGATTTAAGATTAATAATTTTCTTTGGATAGAATAATAGACCACATCTTTAAACATCATTATGCATAGATTATTGTTTCGTTGCAGAATATTATTATATTAAAATACTGAAATTATAAGTCTAGAAATATTTTGATGATGATGAGAATATACAAAGTTAGTGTGTGAATACTTTTGATAAAACTTGAGAAGGGATGAATAATAAAGTCAATTTTTTTACCTTTTTCAAAATATCTGCTGGGGATTACATAAACTGTAAAAGTTTTTGTTAAAGTTTTTTAATCACTAATAAAAAAATTTTCACATTTTTTTTTGTTGATTTTATGTTGGTTTTAGCAGGAAGTTCTTCATTTATATATATATTTTAAGAGAGTATTATTTTAGTTGATAGTTTATGGCTTCAAGTTTTAACAAAATCTCAACAAAAGACATTTTACATGATGAATTTCCTCGGGATAAGAGCAATTTCTATGTGTATCATTCTTACAGTTTTATTGTGCTTATTTATCCTAACCCTCCACTAGGATGGATCCGATATAAGGTGATTTTTTTAAGTGGAGTTTAACAGGTTTGATTTTCAGTTTTCTTTCTCTTAGATTGGTTGCGATACTAATGTTAAAGAGCCAAGTCTGACATACTATTTACCCATAGCCAGAGGAAGAATATTTGGATGCCTACATTTCCCAAGGGTATTAGCACTATATGAAATACAAACAACCTCATTCAGGATTTAAATTCTGTTTTGTCATGTCCATTTCCTATGACGATAACCATTATAACACCTTGCCAAGTTGGCTGAGGCTGTTGAATACACCGACTGCACCTCTGCAGATGGGTAAGACCCCCCCCCCAACGTGTGTCCTAGATATGACACTAAACAATCTGATGGTGAGGTTCCAGTAATGCTGGAGCTTTGGAGAATGTGGAGTACCCCTTCATTGCCATCACTCCTAGGTCCACTCTGACCCGGAGTGGTAGCACTTGATCAGGGTCCTATCTATGGGTTAAATAGAACTAAACCATGCTTCCTGCACAATACTGAATTTTCCATTTAAACTGCGTATTTATCCTAAATTGAATTGTTTAAAATAGAACTGTTTTGACATGTAAACTGCATACGTATGTTAAACTGAATTGCTCGAAATAGACCTGTTTTGACGTCTAAACTGTGTACTTATGTTAAACTGAATTATCTTAAATAAAATTGTTTTGACATTAACTCTGTGTATTGCCCAGTCGACTGGGGCTGTAGAATACACCGAATGCACCTCTGTAGAGGGGTAAGACCCCCCCATGAGTGTCCTGGATATGACACTAAATAATCTGATGGTGAGGTCTCAGTAATGCTGGGGCTTTGGGGAATACGGAGCACCCCTTCATTACCATTGCTCCCATGTCCACTCTGGCCCGGCGTGGTAGCACCTGATAGGGCCCTATCTATAGGTTAAATAGAACTAACGGCATACTTATGCTAAACTGAACTGTTTGATTAAACTGAATAGCTTGAAATAGAAATGTTCTTGGCAATTAAACCATACTTACATTTAAATTGCGTGCTTATGCTAAACTGAATTATTTGAAATAGAACTGTTTTTTGACATTGAAACTGTATTTATACTAAACTGAATTGTTTAACATAGAACTGTTTTGACATTTAACTGTGTGTAAACAAAATCTGTACTTATACTAAACTGAATTATCTGAATTAGAACTGCTTGACTAAACTGAATTGCTAGAAATAGAAATGTTTTTCACAATTAAACCGTACTTACATTTAAACTGTGTGCTTATGCTAAACTGAATTGTTTGAAATTGAACCATTTTTGACATTGAAATTGTACTTACACTAAACTGAATTGTTATATATAACTGTTTGAATTAACTGAATAGTTTGAAATAGTAATGTTTTTGACAATTAAACTGTGTACTCATGTTAAACTGAATTATTTTAAATAGAACTGATTATTTACATAAAAATGAATTTGGCGTTAAATAATCTACAAAGGTTGATATACCATAAAACCCAATTAACCAACCATTATAACACCTCAAACACCTTGATAGTTCTATTGCATGTAATTTACTTGGGATCTGTGCATGATGGTTGTTTAGTCCAATTTCGATGGTCGTCGTCGTCATCAACAATAATAATAATAATAATAATAATAATAATTCTAGTCTCCATAAGTCAGTTGCATGGTATTGGTTCAATATTCTTTCTTTACATGACCTAAATTCCTCTTATGTTTTCTTTATGATAGCAACCAACAAAATAAAACAGCAATAATGGTCCTTTGTAATTTTCTAAACATCCAACCTTTCTTTCTTTTAGATATTCATTGAGAAATGATTCTAAAATCTCTTTAGAATATTATTTCCTTTCATAATAGATTATTTACTCTTTCCAAGGTATATTTATGTTCTGCAGAAGGTTGCATAGAATATGTAAACTGAATATTAAGATGTGCATCAGTTTTATTGGTTGGTATAAAGTATTATAATTATTTTTCATTGTAATGATTTTAAATTGTTGTAGGAGGGAAAGAACTACTCTATCTTTATAACATTTACAGTATTATATTGACCAGGTTCAACACTAATTAACTTCACTAATCAGACAACTAGTGTCTCATTTGATGATATCGTTTGTTGTTATATGGAGATGAGTATTATCATATTGACTGTACACAATTATTTCTTTGTTTACTGGTCTCTTAGGCATATTTACATTATGCAAAACTTACATTTATTTGTATTATCATAGTGTTGTTTCTTTTATTTCACGTCTTTTAATCATTATTATAATATTGTATTAATGAGTTTATTTCTGGTAAATTCTTAATTTTATCATCACAATTTTTTTAAATGTGCTGATATAATAATGAAAAAAACTAATATAAGATATTCAAACGTGTTGACTACTTTCTTTGGTGTTTTTTTGTTTTCATTTATCCTTGCTGTAAAGCAAACACTTAAAATAAGTGATTATAATTACCAAACCATACACTATATATAGTGAATTCACCTTGCAGCTCTGCACTAAGCCCTGCTAGCAGCTTGGTCACTTTGTGCCAGCCTTGCTATTCTCACATACTTGGTTTCCAAAGGGTTCACTGTGCTTGAAACCCCACTATGCAGTATTTGAAATATTGTCATATAATCTCATAGACATTATCTCCTGACAAAATATTGTATTATCTTTAACCTCAAAAAATTAAGTTTTTCTATATTTTCTATATTCAATTCATATAAAATAATGGTTTAACTTTTACCTGGTATTTAATACCAAAACACCCTTTACCTTTTTACTTTTTTATTTATCTATTTACTGTAGATGTCTGGGCCATTAAGAGAAAAATGTTACAAAATTTCCCCTGACAGAATAAGCCACTTTAGAGATTCCTGAAATAATTTGGTTGCAGAAAGAATTTTTGATCCATTTTTTTCTTAGTTTCCAGAAACTTCAAGAGAATTGGTTTTCATCTGCCTATTCGATCGAAAAATCATATTTCAAATTACTCAAATTTGTATTTTCAATGGTCATTTATCACTTATATTTTGAATGTTAAAATTTATAAATTTTTGACTAACAATATTTGTTTTGTATCCATCCTGACAAATATTAAAATAACCTCTACCATATTCATTGCAAAAGTCAACTTAAATCACTGATAAAATGAAAAAAAAATGTCATTTTAAAATTGAATTTCCATAAATACTATACCCCCCATGAAACTGTTGTTTCTATTAGAACTCTAGACTAACTTTTTTCACCTGTCTTGAAAAACAATTTTAACTATCCCAAAATCAAAATGTTTTTATTTTTAGTTTTACTTTGTCATCTATAGTTGTTAGCATAATAAAAACATTATTAGAATTGTTAGGAAATAACTAATATTTATTTTATTTGAAAAAAATGCTGATATTTGTCAAAAAATAGAAAAAATGTATTTCTCTTAACATAATAATTGAATGGATTTCCATTTATTAATTTTTAAAAAGTCAAATAATTTGACAACCAATAAAAATCAATGAAAATTACTTTTAAAATTTTAACCGTAGGTTTTCCTGTTTTAGAATTACAAAAATAGATTCAATTTGATTAAATTTGATATTAAAATGAATTTTCTTTCTTTGTTTAAAGCAAATTAGTTCTTGCAATTCGATACCAAGATTTTAATTGTCACAAAAGACACAGTACAGGAAGTGGGAGCTGGCTAAATCTAATATAAACTTCATGTGTAAATGCCTACATTGTAGTTGGTGGTAACAAAATTTTCAGAGAAATATTCTCTTTTACGATTTTGTTGTTTTTCAAAACTACAGTTTGAGCTGAAAACTTAATTGTGCTATAAAAAAATATCTACTGATATTTGTTAACATTTGATTTTTTCTTATAAAAATAAACAAAATGAAAATAAAAAAAGATTCAACTGAATTTGGGACATCTTAAGAATGTTAGTCTAGTTTAATTGCATTTGATAGCAAATTCATACTGTCATGTTTATTCTTTTCTCTTGATTTGAATATTATTTGATTCCACAACTAATTTTGTGGTGAAAAACTTGTTTGTGATACTTTTTAGTAAGTACAGTTATGCCAATATTGGAAATAAGTAAAAATTGAGTAGTGCAGTTTGAAATTGTAAAATTGAAAATAGGCTTTAATATTTAAATCGATTTATATCGATTTAAAACCTTAGTAGCATGCCAAAAAATATTCCAACCAGTAAAAAAAAAAAATGCAATTTTTCACTTACTAGTAAGTTGGCTTCACAAATTTTAATTACTTGATCCTTGCTTTGAGAGAAAAAATGCTATTCTCATAAATGCTGCTAAAATTAATTCTCCAAAAAAGAAACTAGGTAATTTTTTTATGTCAGTTTAAAAAAATATATATTCTCAAAACTGAGTAATTCCTGTGATCAGTTAGATTTATTTTTGACATGTAGTGTAACATTTGAATTAAATCTTGAATCATTAAACATGGAAAAATACAAGTCAACCAGTTTGATGGACAGCTATTAAACTTTGGATCAATCTGAGACCATGGCTCTCATTGGATGGTTTCAGTCAGGTGACCAAAGTATTCTTGAGTTAGTCAACGAGTGAGGGCAGTTGAATACTCCATCTTGCTCTCTAACTCCTCAATTACGCTGAGTGGGCTATGAAAAGAAAAAGTCTTTGATAAATAAAGTTAATATGTGCACATGAAATTGTGGTCATATTGTCATTTCTCATTAAGGGATAAGAACAAGAATAGCAATATGAAAAAAACATCAGAGCAACCTAGATGGGAGCAACTGGAGAAGTGACAAAGTGAGGTGAGGAGAGGAAATGGGAGCTGACTAATGTAAGTGTTGGTTTTAAGTGCAAATTCAATTGCTAGGCACAACAAAAGGGAATGGATTCTGTGATTCGTTTTACCTATCGACTTTCCTCTTCACTCTCCACGTTATTATGTGTCCTCATCACTTTTCTTCACTTGCTCTGTCTGTCAAACTGGCGGTCTGCAGAAAACAAATAAGACGCCTTTGCTACTGGCATTGCTCTTTTTATGCAACAAAATTTGCATGCAACACAAATCTCGTCTCGCCAGAAGTGAGACAGGTGTCCTATAAATTCGTCCTCTAAAAATGTTTTTTTTACCGCCTGCACTCTCCACGCAAGACACATCGAACTGAAGTAAGTCGTTTCTCTCTATATCACCACTCTACATGCCAGATAAAGTCTGGCTCTCTTTCTGCAAGAACACAGTAGACCTTCATTTTCGTGGCTCAATTCTTGTTCTCCATCACAGAAAGTGTAAGGCATACACATAATTAGAGAGAGAAAGAGATCAGAGAGCAATCCCAAAGAACTGACAATTATAGAGTAAAGGGCCTATGCAACACTTTGTATAGTATTTTATTGAGAGGGTTCCGTTTCCTCAATGAATATTCTAGTATGTCTATGGTAACAGGACACTATTGATCTTGAACAATGGTTTCCACTGTAACATCAGTCCATGATTATGATACTTCTTTTTAAAAAAGTGAAAGAATCTAATTAGAATTTCATAGTTGTCATTGTTATATCAAGAATTTGGATGATTAAAAAAATTACATAAATGTAGAAACTACAAAAGTGTCATTCAGTTACAAATTGAACTGGAAATTGCTTTATTTTCTAAGTGTGTTGCTCTAAAAAAAGTCTCATAGTTAGGGTAGCATAGTCAACAGCATTTAGTAACTATCAGTTTCTGGTTGACTCTGTGCCTACACAATCCTAACTTAAATATACAAATCTATCACTAATATTGAGCAATCGTTATTTATGAATATAGCAAACTACTTTATAATTATATGAAATTTATTAATTTATAGATGTTTTTGGAACCATTCTGGTATGTGAAATATAAACTTGTATATAATGAAAATTATGTCAACAGAGACCATAAAAAAAGAAGAAAAAATGATAGCTGAGAATATTTATTAATTTAGTTACTGTCATGTTGCTTGTTGTAGAGTGGTTAATGTTTAGGCATATTAGATCCTTGCTCCTTGTTCAATTTGCTAAAAATATTTCCTTTATATTAGAAAAGTTGTTATGTATGCTATAGATTCTTCATATGCTCACACAAATTGCTTACCTATAAAGGACAAAGAATTGGGTTGGGTTGGAATTTGATTACTCTAGATTCTGAGTCAGTATCAACAATAAGAGTGTATATTATCAATCTATTTTTAATTTCCTTGAAGTTCATTTAGAAGCTGAAGAAAAACTTGTCAGTCTATTTTAGTCAATATTCATCTATAAACACCACCCTTATCATTCTTCTGGTCTGTTGACTGGGGCTGTAGAATACACCAACTGCATCTCTACAGAGAGGATAGCTCCTCTCTCTCCATAAATCTTAGTGGCAGAGCAGTCTGACCTGGGTACTAAATGGACACATGACCTGCAACTCTTCACTTTGACCCTTACTTGGGCTAAATGGTTGATTGGAGAGGCCTGATCCTATCAATCAGCTGTTCATACCTTTGCAACTATTTAATTAATATAATGTATTTTACAAATTTCTCTTGTGGCAAATAAACATCCAACCTATTTTTTAAAGTTAAAGGTGCTAGAAGCAGTTGTTCAAAGGTCAATTACATCAAGAGAAACAGTTAATATTAATATGCATGAAATCATATATACAAATAAACAAGATTTGACATTAAATAACCCACAAGGGTTGATATGCCATTAAACACAATAACTAACTAACCAACCTTATTCATTCTTAACCCAGCCCACTCAACTGAAGCTGTAGAATATGCCAATTGCATCTCTGCAGAGAAGTAAGTCTCTCCCCACTCCAAACAATCTGATAGTGAAGCTCCAGTCTTGGAGCTCTGGGGAATGTGGAGTACCTCTTCACTGTCATCATTTCCAGGTCCACTCTGACCTGGAGTGGTAGCACTTGATAGGTTCCTATCTATGGGTCGAATAGAACTGTTTGATATTTAAACTATGTGCAAACAAATGACTTATGCTAATTTGAATTGTTAGAAATAGAATTGTTTGACCATTTAACTGTATTTAAACAAATGACTGATGTCTAATTGAATTGTCAATGATACTTGGAACTCTTGAACTGTGTGCAAACAAATAAATAATGTTGAATAGAATTATTAGTGTTTAATAGCAATACTTGAAACTCTTTAACTATGTGCCTAAATTGAATTATTGGTATTGCATTATGATACTTGCAACCATTTGACTATGTGCAAATAAATGAGTAATTTTGAATTGAATAATCAGTGTTAAAAAGCAATTCTTGTAACCACTTCACTGTGTGCAAACAAATGATTAGTATTGAGTAGAATTATTAAAGTTAGATCACAATAATTGAAACCATTTAACTGTGTAGAAACAATAGCAATACAGGTGTGTGAGCAAACTAGTTCTAACTCCATTTTAAAAAAGAAATTACAAACTATTCACTTACAAATCATATGTATATCCATTTGAATGTGTGCAAACAAGTGGCTGATGTTAAATTGTTACTGTTACACGGCAATACTTGAAACTATTTAACTGTGTGCAAAAAATGAGCTCAGGTTTGTTTAAAAATGTTATCTACAAAATGTGTTTACTGATCATATATTGGATATATGTAGGTATAAACAGGATTTGGCATTAAATAACCTATAATGGTTGATAGGCCATAAAACCCAACCTACCATTCTAAAACAAAATTTTCGATTATTGGAAAGTTGCACCAAACAAAACTTGTATTTACTATGTATATTTTAGAAGTAAGAGATTTGTTAGTCTTTAAGCTATAAATTTGAAGGTTGAATTTTTAAAGGAATTGCAGAAAATAATGATCTCTTTAATAGTATCTTGTTCAAAATAAAAGGAGATTATAGTGAAGTCCCTTATAAATTTTACTCTATTGACTTCAAATAAAATACATTTTATTACAAATTTATTTTTTGTTTTCAATAAATCTATTTGAATTAGCTGCAAGATTAAATAAAATCTTGTTTTTCTTGGTTCAAGCAATTAAAAGTATTAAATGTGTAAAAAGTAAATAGATAACTAAATCTTAAATATTTCATATTTTCTTTTTTTTCTTTTAAATTATATCATTATATTTCATTCCAAACCTTACTTCTGTGTGTGTGTGTATATATATATATATATATATATATATATATATATATATATATATATATAGGTTGGATCAATAAGTCCTTAACCTGTTGTGTACTAAGTTGAATTTTGATCTGTAATTTTTGCTGTATAATGTTCAGTCTCTGTGATTTGATATTTATTGTTAAGGAAGATTATGTTGAAACTAAATAGTTGTGTAAAAAAAAATCCTTTTATATTTATTTATTTATTTTTTAAATCAAATAGTTTTATTGATGTACTTAGATATATAAGAATATATATACCAAGGTTTAAATCTGATTTAAACCAAAAGTAGGTGGTTGCCCTATATATAGATTTATGGGTGGATGCCTGTGCTTATCACACGAGAGACATAAAAGTGACACTAGTTTTTTTAAAGGAAATTATGACTCAATCTGTAATAACTTCTGTGTAATGCCATTAACACAAAAGTACTTTAAGTTACTGTAAACCATCCTTTTTTTCTCCTCTTCTTTTGGTTTTACATTGCTGAGAAAATTTAAAATTTTATTTACTAAACGATGGTCTTCTCTTAACTCTATTGTTAGGACACTCCATTGCTCCTCTAAGACTAAATATAACTTCTTTCAACTTGACAGACATGCAAATTTATTCATATACACATACCTGGTAAACATGATTTTATCCTTAAATGATCTCTCTTTTAGATGTACTGCTTTACAAATATATACAGTAAATGGGAATAGTATTTTTTCAATATTAGATATTTTGTTTGAGTTTTTTAATTGTAATCCTTGTGAATATGTCTCTATTCTTGGACATATGGTGTATATATATATATATATATAATTCATTGAACTAATTAAAATCTCTAATCATTAAAATTTTACATTAAAAAAATTGTATTTCTGTTAGCCTAGTGGGTAGAGTGTTCACCAATAGTCCGGGAGACCTAGGTTCAGTCCCAGGTTGCATCATACCAAAGACTTTAAAAATGGTACTTGATACCTCCTTGCTTAACACTCAGCAATATAAGGTATATATCAAAGGTGAAGAGAAGCAATTCAGAGAAAGGAGTCGTGCCCTCCCCTACACCTCAGTGTAGTAGCTATCGAAAAGGGAGCCTTCTGGTTGCCCTCGACTATAGTCACCAACTTTACTTACTTTACTTTTATTTCCATTAGAAATAATGTATCAGCAATATTAAAGCTTACTTTGTTATTGTAAAGAGTTTAAAATTTACCAGAAGACTGAACTATTTTTTATTTTTTTATTTTTTTTTTTTTTTGTACATGTTTATGCAATAACTTTCATCACTAATACTGTGTATGATTCTGTATTAAAAAATTGTATATGTCCAAATAGATGCTAATCCACTATTATCAGTTTTGCCAAATTAGTTTTCAAATCAACCCAAACATTTTCAAAGTAGATGATCACACACATAACACAAAACTCAGTAAGTCCCAGGCCTAGCTAATAAAACAGCAACTTTTAGGCAAAATTCAATTTTATTCATCAAGGGTGATACACTGATTCCAATCCTTCTAATAATTTGATACATTTTTTTGTAGAATGACTTGTCTTTGGCCTCAAAATATGCCTCAGTTTCTGATATCACTATTTCATTGAAGCCAAATTTCTTTCCCTGGAGTGTTATTTGCGGTTTGCAAACAGCCAGTATTTGCTGGGGGCCAAATCTGGAGAATAAGGTAGATGTGGAAACAATTCAAAGTGCAATTCATATAGTTTTGCCATTGTTATGATCGACTTGTGACATGGTGCATTGTCTTGGTGAAAGAGCACTTTTTTCTTCTTCATTTGTGGCTGTTTTTTGGCGATTTCTTCCTTCAAATGCACCAGTAATGCTATATGATATTTGCTATTGATGGTTCTTCTTTTCTCAAGATAATCAATGAACAAAATACTTTGTGCATCCCAAAATATGGAGGCCAAAACCTTGCCTGCTGATGTTTGTGTCTTTGATCGCTTTGGACGGCTTTCGCCTGCTGCTGTCTACTCAGCTGACAGCCGATTTGACTCTGGAGTGAAGAGGTGGATCCATGTTTCATCTATTGTCACATATTTACGCAAAATTTGCAAACAATGCTCTGAATCGTTGACGCGTTGTAGTTTTTGATCAACTATGAGCAAACGTGGCACCCACTTTGAACACAGCTTTCTCATTGACAAATGTTCATACAAAGTGGTGAATACACTGCCTTCTGATATCTTCAGTTCTTCTGCTATCTCCCACAACTTCAATTTATAATTGGCCAAAACAAGTTTGAGGAGATTTTTGGTGTTTTCTGGAACAACTGTTAAATTTGAGCGACCTGAGTGTACAGCATCATTTGTGTCTGTATGACTGCATTTAAAGTCAGTATACCAACTCTTAACCATTGTTTTCGACAGAGCAGAGTCTGAATAACACTTATCAAGCCATTGCTTTGCTTGAACAGTATTTTTTCCCATCAGAAAGCAATGCTTTATCAATGCACAAAATTCAGATTTTTCCATTGTTTTAAAAATTTACAACAGTAGCTTCACATAAATAACTGTAATTTGTAAACTAATATTCTGATTGGTCTCAAATTTTGACACTTGCTATTTGAAGGTCAGTACTTGATAAAAATCATGCATATTTTTATTAGATGCGTCATCTATATGTCAGGCCCAGGAGTGATGTGTTATAATCAAACATTTTTAATTAATGATGATAAATATATAAAATCTATATCTTCTAAACTAATTTTCAATTTAATTTTCCGCCTTTTCATTTTTTTTACTTTCCTTATTTTTGTATCTGGTTGACACTAAAATAATTACACATTCATGAATGTAAAATATTTTATAAATAAAGCCATATTATTTATAAGAATGACTTATTATTAATGGCTTGCAAGATCAGCACATTAACTATTTTTAGTTCCTTGGTATCAAAAATCTAAAGCTGTCTATATATTTAGGTTGAGAACACAAAATTTTTTTTCATTTCTTTACGATTAAATCTGGTTTATTTTTAGCCATAAAAACTTAGTTTCCAATCTCTTTCCCTCTTTTAATTTTTAGAGTTGTGCAGTTTAAGCTTATACACACATAAAGTGATTTGAATATTTATAAATACTGTCACGTGATGGCTCACAGAGACGAGGAGGTGGGAATGATACTCTCCCCCCCCCCGTTAAACTAAAATTATCTAGCAGTCAAAACGTGACCGTTAGAAATGAATGTGGGTCACACAGATGTTTGCACCTAAGTGACCTTGGGTCGCCGGACATCGGAAGGGGAAGGAGAAAATGAAGCCAAATGATTGGCGGGGGGGGACCCCAAACGGAAGTGGGGTTCCCTTCCCCTCAACGGAAGTAAATACAAAACAAGGTAGTTTTTGAGCAAGTCCCGTGGCAGACGGACGATAGCCATTTCACTCCGGGCTAAAGACAAAAGACTGAGACATGAGAGACCTGAGTCTCTCAAGCCAGCATTAAAAGCAATACAAAGTCTATTAGCCCGTGAAAGAAGAGAAATTCTCCAGTGGAACCCCGTCAAAAAAATAAGATAAGTAACTTTGGGACATTTTTCCGTTACACCCAAATTTTGTTACCACTCTCTCTCTCAATTTGGAAAAAGGATAAAAGCCAGGAAAAGACATTTATATTCATGGACTATCCTATTATATATCTTTGACATTTTGAACGTGTATATATATATATATATATAACCGTAGTAAAGAACCTATGTATTTTCATTTTTACCATGTGGTCTATGTCATTATTTCATGCTTTCCTTTCAGCTTCTATTCGCCTTACATTATCTTGCTTAGAACTGTCCTATTAATTCCTAAAGTATCACACGGGAAACCGGAGTTGCCGACTGTAGCAATATTAATATTATTACAACTAAGACCTATAGGCCCGTATTCTTCTATTATCTAAGGGGAAGAAGTTTAGCGGCCTGGTGGGTGTGTGATAGTGTGAAATTTTGGACCCCTTTGCCAGCGGTGGCCAGTCTGGCCCTATATTGTTCCCTCACGTAATATGCCAGTTCTTATCTGCCTGAGAAAAGAACTCTGAACAGAACTTATTTCTGTAGGGGATCAAGTGCCAACCTGCCCCGTCTTCACACGTGCGAAAATAAAGTCCCATTTAGGGATTTTAGTCAATTTCCCCGTCACAATACATTAAGTAAAGAAAAGAAAAAATGTATGCCTTTGTCTACACACACATATTCCTATTCTCTGCATGATTGATTATGGATATTAATGAGCCTTTTAATTTATCATATAATATTTCTAATAGTTGAATAATACATTTTATCTGTTTGTTTTTTTAACAGAATAGAATAGTTAAATAAAGTGAATAACTTTGTGAAAGTGATTATAATTAAGATGTAAAAAAAATGAAAATTTTATGTCCCATGTCAGCTGCATTGAAGTTTCTGTAATATTTTAATATGAATTAATAGAGAGAACTGAAATATGAATCTCAAGTATTCAATATAGCAGAGAATTATGTTCGTAATACATATATACTGTATTAGTGTTATTCAGAAATATTTAAATTATACAGGAAACACCAAATTTAGGATTATTTACATATAACTTAATATAGTATTGACACAGTCAATGCTGATTGCCAAGCACTGTTGACTCTGTATCTGCACTATCTGAACTTAAAATATTTACAGCAAACTACATTTTCTATATATATATAATCAACCTGTTTTCTCTCACAATCCATCTCTATCATCTATTGCTCTAGATGGCATCCAGTGTCCATTTAGAGCTGGTGAATATAAGTTTTTGCTGGCTTATCAACACTGGTATGTCCATGTGTGGGGAGCCCACAGGAGAACTTCATTTATGAGTTCATCCCTGCTTTTCTAGCAAATCACAATTAGCATGACTGGTCTTCTAGATGGCATCCAGTGTCCACATAAAGCTGATGAATATAGGTTTTTACTGACTGGCCAACACAAGTGTATCCATGTGTGGGGAGCCCAGCAGATCACAATGAGCATGGCAGACAGAAAATGAAGTTAGCAGTGACTGTGTATGTGTGTGTATATAAGCTAGGTGTTGATATAGTTAAAATATAGTTTGATCAAATACATTTTATGTATTTTTTGCCTAGTTTGTGGCTCACCTTAAATAAGTTCATTATTACTAGTAATGGTTTATACTTTAGCTTTTAAGATTCAAATTCTATGCACTTGTTAAATTGGACACTTGTTGAGAATTGTCTATTTATCTCAAATTGTTCTATGCACTTGTTAAAATTGGGCATTGTTAGGAATTGTCTATTTATCTCAAATTGTTAGAGAATCAATTCTACTTTATTAGGATAAAATGAGAATTGAATAATTTGTCCCATTCTGTTTATAGAAATCAATTTAGAAACAATCTTAAAACATTTTCATTTTTCAATAAAGTATGTATTGTTGAGAACTATTTTTCTTGTTAAATCTTTTAAAAGTTACTTTTATCTTAAAAAAAAAAATGTTAATTTTTTGAGAAATATTTTGAAAAAAAATCAACTTTTTAAAATAACAGATTGAACTGTTGTAATCCTTGATATTCATTGACATTTGAAGAATTTATTGAATATATCTTGCTGTCATCTTCTATGTGATTGTATATTGAATTAATTTTGTTGCTTTTTTATATAACATTGCAATCCATCCATGTTGATTGATTGGTTGGTTGGTTGGGTTTTTATCGCATATCAACCTTTGTAGGTTATTTAACGCCAACTCCATTTTTATGCAAAATAGTCAATTCTATTTCAAACAATTAAGTTTAGCATGAGTATGCAGTTTAATTGTCAAAAACATTACTATTTCAAACTATTCAGTTTATACAAACAATTCTAATTCAGCTAATTTTACTTGCACACAGTTAAATGTCAAAACAGTTCTATATATAGCAATTCAGTTTAGTGTAAGTACAGTTTCAATGTCAAAAAACAGTTCCATTTCAAACAATTCAGTTTAGCTTAAGCATGCAGTTTAAATGTAAGTACAGTTTAATTGTCAAAAACATTTCTATTTCAAGCTACTCAGTTTAGTCAAACAGTTCTTATTCAAACAATTCAGTTTAGTATAAGTGTGCAGTTAGTTCTATTTAACCCATAGATAGGGCCCTATCAAGTGCTACCATTCCAAGCCAGAGTGGACCTGGGAGCAATGGCAATGAAGGGGTACTCTGCATTCCCCAAAGCCCCAGCATTACTGGAGCCTCACCATCAGATTGTTTAGGGCCATATCCAGGACATTCATTGGAGGGGTCTTACCCCTCTGCAGAGGTGCAGTCGGTGTATTCTACAACCCCAGCCGACTGGGCGATGCACAGGCTTAAATGTCAAAACAGTTTTATTTCAGATAATTCAGTTTAGCATAAGTACACAGTTTAAAGGTCAAAACAGTTCTATTTTGAGCAATTTAGTTTAGCATAGGTACGCAGTTTAAATGTTAAAACAGTTTCATTTTAAACAATTCAGTTTAGCATAAATACACAGTTTAAGTGCAAAAAACAGTAAAGTCAAGAAACCATGGTTTAGTTCTGTAGTAATAATGCCACAAACAATCTTACCTCGAAGAAACAGAAGGTGTGCTCTCTCTGCTACCAGCAAGCGGAAACCTGAAGAAGAAAAGGATGCAAGAGGTGTGACTTGTTTTATGGAGGAGAACGCGATAAGCCCACGTGAAGTGGCGAGATTTAATGAGCATACAAGAAACTAAGTTTGAAGTGGAAGAGCACAGTATTTTGCTTATGTCTGATTGGTGAACATCCATCAGTTCATTTTGCATGTTCAGTAAGTTCATAACTGCCCAATAGGTTGATTCCACTTCGACTAGACTTTTGAAACCTAAAAGAAGTTCTATTTAACCCATAGATAGGACTCTTATCAGGTGCTACCACTCCGGGCCAGAGTGGACCTGGGAGCGATGGCAATGAAAGGGTACTCTGCATTCCCCAAAGCTCCAGCATCACTGGAAGCTTACCATCAGATTGTTTAGTGTCATATCTAGGACACTCGTTGGGGGGGGGGTCTAACCTTTCTTCAGAGAAGCAGTCGGTGTATTCTACCACCCCAGCCGACTGGGCACCCATCCATGTTTCATTGATCTATGTTTTATCATTTCATAATTCAGATGTCATATCTTCTGATGTTTTGTTACAATTTGTTTAGCAATTGCATTTTCTTAGTTTCATTGTCATAGTGACACTGTAATGTGTTGTTAGTGCATGCAATTTTTTCTAGAAATCAAGACTAATTCCATGTAAGATGCTGCTTACATAACCCAAGCTAATAACATTTTTCAGTAGATATTTGAATTTAATCAAAAGTAATAAAAATACAGATTATTAACACTCGTCATAAAACTGACTGATTATTGTTAAATCAACTGTAACATTATCATATTTCATTTTCATCTTTTCTTATTTTTCAATGTAAAAATATTGATTTTCAGCTATATTGCTTTTAAAGTGAATATTACAAGAATAATTTCACAATTATATTTGAGGTTTGTTCTAATTATACTGGGTATAATTTTCTTGCATTATTAGAAAAATCATTTTTTTAAATCGCAGTTAGCATTGTGTTTATATATTAGTATTTAGTATGCAAGTTATTTCCTCTCGTTAAGTATATTGTTTATAGCATTTATTAATATTGGAAATTTTGAGTAGTCATTCAAAGAGTTAACCTGTATAAGAATTTAGTTGGAACTGTTTAACTCATGTCCTTGTGTCTTAAGTCACAAAATTATTAATCTTATTTTGTATTAACTTAAATATGTAAGAAAACTTCACAGAAATCATAGCATTTTCTTAAGTTTTTTGTTTTCTTTCCTTTTTTTTTCTTTTTATTTGAGAGAAATAGTTGTAAAGTACATTTGGTGAAATTTTATTTATGTAATTGTATAGGCTGAGCCATATATTCATTTATTAAAAAGTATAGCAATCATTAGAATTGAATTATTTCAGAAAATTGTAGTATTGCATCAGTAGCACTCTTACTTGATTATTCCATTCAGTTAAAAACACTTTTTATTTAACTAATAATTACTGCTCTAAAATTCTGATAAAAAAAACTTATTTGCTGAAACCATTTACAAATTTACAAATCTTGTCTCCTGTTTATTTATTTCTTTTTTTTTTTCAAGCATGTCCTACTTCTCATCAAAGTGTTGATAGGTGATATCTGGCTTACATATTAAATCATTGCAACACTTACATTAATACATACACCAGAAATATTTCAGTTTTATAAGAAATCTGAATATTAGTTGTAACTAAAACATATAGAACACTTGCAATCAAAAAAAGGATATTTCATTTGTTGACATTTTTTTAAGAAATTGAAAACATAAAATTCTCCAATTTTCAGTATTTTTACAAAATGTAATATTTTTGCAGATTACCTACAAACCTCCCTATACTTAGTGTACTTAACACACATTGATGAAAAATCTTAGGCCAAAAGGTCTGTTGTACTTGTCTTTAATAAAACTACCCTCCTTACCAGCAGGCTTTGAATATGCTAGCTGTATCCCCTTCAGGGAGACAAGATTCTCCAAAAGGGGTGTCCTGACACTAAACAGCATTTGATGGTAAGGCTTCAGGTCTGAAGATCTGGGGAGTGTGAACCACCATTTCATTGCCATTACTCTCAGGTCCTCTCTGACTCAGAATGGTAATACCTGTTAGTATCCCATCTATGAGTCAAATAGATCTGCTTGAAAATTATTTGGTGTGGAAAGGATTACTTGATACCATATAAGTTATTTGTATTAAAAATAGATACTTGAAGTTATAATTGTTTACTAAAGATTATCTTTAGTTACTTGAAACTATATAATTGTGGGCAACCAAATGACTGTTATTAAATAAAAATAACTACTTGAAACCATATAATTATTTGTGTTAGATTGGAATATTTTGAACAATACAAGTGGGTGCAAATTATCTGTATTAGATAGGAATACTTGATAACATATAACTGTGTGCAAAAAGCTGTTAAGAAACAACGACACAAAAAATGTTAATATAAATGTACAATGAATGCAATTTCCTACCCTCTAAACATGAAATAACCCCAGATGGGTTGACAGACCATTAAAATTTATCAATCTACCATTGTATTATTCATAATTTGAAGTATCATATTGTTTCTAATGTTCTGACAAGCAAAGTATGCAGAGTATAGTTTTCAACCTGTTAAGGAGAGTACATTTGATACTGTGCACCTGATAATATTAATCTAGTTGATGTGGCAATGTCTAGTGTTCAATATTTTCATTGCCTTCAAAGACTCATTTTTTAAAAGGAAATTATAATTATAACCCCACTTATCAGGTATCAAGAGTTGAATCTTTTGGCATTAAACCCAAATAACTATTTTTTGTTGTTTTAAATGGTTTTCTATTTTAAACAAACAAAATAACCTTGAAGATGGGCATATTATCTTCAGTAAATACAAATGTACCAATTGCATATGGAAGTTTAGTACAAGTGGTGAAAATGTAGAGTTTATATGCTCACTTAGTGAAAAAAAAAAACCCCCAAATCGCAAATGTTCTAATCTTTGTGTTATCTAGGTTACTTACTGATAGAGGCTTGCACTTGTCATAATAATTATCGTCATAGGAAATGAACTCTTTGACCTGAGTTCAAATCCTAAATGAAATTATTTACTTTCAATTCTATGATAATGCACTTGGCAAAAGCAGAAATCTATTTCTTCCTCCCCCACTTATGGGTAAATAGTAGGATAGACTCAGCCTTTTAGCAACCAGTCCAGAAAAATAATAATGCTTTTGGGAAAAGCAGAAATCTATTATTTCTTCCCCTAGACATAGGTGAATAATAGGATAGACTCAGCCTTTAGCAATAAATCCAGCAAAAAATAATAATGCTCTTGGGAAATGCAGAAATCTATTTCTTCTTCCCCCAGTTATGGGTGAATAGTAGGATTGACTCAGCCTTTTAGCAACCAGTCTAGAAAATATTATAATTCTCTTGGGAAAAGCAGAAATCTATTTCTTTTTCCCCTGGTTATGGGTAAATAGTAGGATAGACTCAGCCTTTTAGCAACCCGTCCAGCAAAACACTCTATGTTCAAGCCTGCTGTTCTCTGTTGATAAATGTGCTTATGTCACATTCTGCCTGTCGCTGAGTGGTTGGGTAAATATATTAACTTATTTGTTCCATGAAATAAAGAGGATACTTTATTATGTATTTGTCTTTGATAATAACAATCATATTTACTCATTGATATCTATAATGCTGTAACAGAAGATATCAAAAGCTCTTTACTAGTCGATATTATAAGGAAAATCACAAATACATAATACTGTAATTACTGTTCATTCCATTTTTTGTCTTAATGTCAAAGTATAACTCTATTAGATATTATGTGTGTACATATTTATAGCTACCATGCTCATTAATTTTAATACTGATTATTAATTTATTTTTAAGAATATTACATAATTTTTTTTTTCTTTTCCTTTTACAGAGTGGCTTGCATTACCAGTACAACAAAATCTTTGGATCTCATTCGGCAAAATCTGCAAAAGTTCATCAACAAGGAAATTGACCAAGTAATTCAAGAATACATCAAGGTAACAAGAATCTGTCAGAATTGTACCTTTATTTTGGCATTATGCTCAATGGTAAAACAAATCTCCAAACACAAAGCTCTACAGTATGCACACACACACACACAAGTACAGTAGGTGCTTATAATAGGTGCCATTGACCTCCATAGAGTAAGAATCAAGTAATATGTTGTTTAGAAGTTGTACAATATTTTACATCATGAGAAAGTATTCTGAAATAAAACTTATACTTTGGTTAGTCACCAGTTATCTTGCTCTGCTTGTCACTGGGCTGTTGCTATGTCAACGCAGAAAGTGGCATAAGTGTTGTATAATGTCACTATAATCCAACAACGTACAAATATCTTACGACTTTATTATCTTACACAACCTGTATATTTTTTACAAATTGAATTAGTTATTAATCAGGATATTTAAGTTGTAATTTTGATGATAAAGACGGTGATCGTCTGTCAAGATGTGATAGTCATCATCAATTTTGATGTAGATTTTTGTGAGTTAAGAAGTAAATTAAAGTTCAGAAATGTTGTTTTGTACAGCAACTTTGAATATGTTAAATTTAAATTGTCATGTAACAATTGAGTATAGATTGAATATGTTTTCACTTGAGGTAACTAAATAATGGTAATGATGCTAAAAAATTTTTTTTTTATTTCTCTTTTTTATAATTGATTAGGATTTATTTAAATTTAGTTCAATTGTAAAATTAGTACTGAAAAGAAAATTACTACTAGACAATCAAGTAATACCAGCTTTGCTGATATCAAGCAAATTTTTCTTATTTATTTTTTGTGTCGTCAGTTTTTAAGATTTAAATGTTTTTTCATTAAAATTATAAATGATATTGGTTTTATAATACATTATTCTTTATTCCTTTTGAATTTTTTTATTTTACAGAAATTTTTCAAACCTGGAATAGAAAATATACGTTTCAACAATGGATCCAATGCTGTGAGTGATGAGCATATGCAGTCTGTTTGTCAAAAAATCCTTGAAGAGGTTTGTAAAAGATAATAATGTTATTTTAGTCATATAATAACTTATAAGAAGTTTTTAAAAAATGTCTTCAAAAGTAAAACATTGATTTTCAATTCATTTATTTTAGAGTTGTAATTGATAATTTTGTAGTTTGTCTAATGAAATGTACACTAAATTTTTATTTCTTTTTAAATTGATCAAAATAATTCCATGTCCTTAAATTAAGTTTGGCCCAGTCAGCTGTGGCTGCAGAATATACCGACTGCATCTCTGCAGTCGGTATATTCTGATTGTTTAGTGTCATATCCCCTGGATATGACACTACACAATCTGATGATGAGGCTCCAGTAATGCTGGAGTTTTGGGGAATGTGGAGTACCCCTTTATTGCCATCGCTCTCAGATCCACTCCAGCCCGGAGCTGTAGCATCTGATAGGATCCTATCTATAGGTCAAATAGAACTTAACTGTGTACTTATGCTAAACTGAATTGTTTGATATAGAACAGTTTTTGATATTTAAATTGTGTACTTATGCTAAAGTAAATTGCTTGAAATAGAACTGTTTTTACATTTTACTGTGTGTAAACAAAAAACTGTACTTATGCTAAACTGAATTGTTTGAAATAGAACTATTTATATGTATAAAAATGGATTTAGCTTTATATAACCTACAATTGTTGACATGCCACAAAACCAAACCAGAACAAATTATGTTGCTGATAATTGATGAAAGGAAATGTTGATGGAAATTTACATTGTACTCCATATATAAGATCATGTGCATAGTTTTGGTAGACTCTTATCAAAAATCATAAAAAGTCAATTCTATTTTTGAATATAATTCTAAAGAAAAGGAACATGAACAAGTATTATTCTACACTTAGCTTTGCAACATCACTTTCTAAACAGGGCTTAGAATACGCTTTCTAAACAGGGCTTAGATTATGCTTTCTAAACAGGGCTTAGAATACGCTTTCTAAACAGGGCTTAGAATATGCCTTCTAAACAGGGCTTGGAATACGCTTTCTAAACAGGGGTTAGAATATGCTTTCTAAACAGGGCTTAGAATATGCTTTCTAAACAGGGCTTAGAATATGCTTTCTAAACGGGGCTTAGAATATGCTTTCTAAACAGGGCTTAGAATACGCTTTCTAAACAGCTTATAATATGCTTTTTAAACAGGGCTTAGAATATGCTTTTTAAACAGGGCTTAGAATACGCTTTCCAAACAGGGCTTAGAATATGCTTTCTAAACAGGGCTTAGAATACGCTTTCTAAACGGGACTTAGAATACGCTTTCTAAACAGGGCTTAGAATATGCTTTCTAAACAGGGCTTAGAATATGCTTTCTAAACAGGGCTAAGAATAAGCTTTCTAAACGGCTTAGAATATGCTTTTTAAACAGGGCTTGGAATACGCTTTCTAAACAGGGCTTGGAATACGCTTTCTAAACAGGGCTTAGAATACGCTTTCTAAACAGGGCTTAGAATACGCTTTCTAAACAGGGATTAGAATATGATTTCTAAACAGGGCTTAGAATATGCTTTTTAAACAGGGCTTAGAATATGCTTTCTAAACAGGGCTTAGAATACGCTTTCTAAACAGGGCTTAGAATATGCTTTCTAAACATGGCTTAGAATATGCTTTTTAAACAGGGCTTAGAATATGCTATCTAAACAGGGCTTAGAATATGCTTTCTAAACAGGGCTTAGAATACGCTTTCTAAACAGGGCTTAGAATACGCTTTCTAAATGGCTTAGAATATGCTATTTAAAAAGGGCTTAGAATATGCTTTCTAAACAGGACTTAGAATATGCTTTCTAAATAGGGCTTAGAATATGCTTTCTAAACAGGGCTTAGAATACGCTTTCTAAACGGCTAAGAATATGCTTTTTAAACAGGGCTTAGAATACGCTTTCTAAACAGGGCTTGGAATACGCTTCCTAAACAGGGCTTAGAATACGCTTTCTAAACAGGGCTTAGAATACGCTTTCTAAACAGGGCTTAGAATACGCTTTCTAAACGGCTTAGAATATGCTTTTTAAACAGGGCTTAGAATATGGTTTCTAAACAGGGCTTAGAATATGCTTTCTAAACAGGTCTTAGAATACGCTTTCTAAACAGGGCTCAGAATATGCTTTCTAAACAGGGCTTAGCATATTTTTTCTAAACAGGGCTTAGAATACGCTTTCTAAACGGCTTATAATATGCTTTTTAAACAGGGCTTAGAATATGCTTTCTAAACAGGGCTTAGAATACGCTTTCTAAACAGGGCTTAGAATATGCTTTTTAAACTGGGCTTAGAATACGCTTTCTAATTAGGGCTTAGAATAGGCTTTTTAAACAGGGCTTACAATATGCTTTCTAAACAGGGCTTAGAATACGATTTCTAAACGGCTTAGAATATTCTTTTTAAACAAGGCTTAGAATATGCTTTTTAAACAGGGCTTAGAATATGCTCTCTAAGCAGGTCTTAGAATTTGCTTTCTAAACAGGGCTTAGAATATTTTTTCTAAACAGGGCTTAGAATACGCTTTCTAAACAGGGCTTAGAATACGCTTTCTAAACGGCTTAGAATATGCTTTTTAAACGGGGCTTAGAATACGCTTTCTAAACAGGGCTTAGAATACGCTTTCTAAACAGGGCTTAGAATATGCTTTCGAAACAGGGCTTAGAATATGCTTTCTAAACGGTTTAGAATGTGCTTTTTAAACAAGGCTTAGAATATGCTTTCTAAACAGGGCTTAGAATACGCTTTCTAAACAGGGCTTAGAATACGCTTTTTAAACAGGGCTTAGAATATGCTTTCGAAACAGGGTTTAGAATACGCTTTCTAAACGGCTTAGAATATGCTTTCTAAACAGGGCTTAGAATACGCTTTCTAAACAGGGCTTAGAATATTCTTTTTAAATAGGGCTTAGAATATGCTTTCTAAACAGGGCTTAAAATACGCTTTCTAAACATGTCTTAGAATATGCTTTTTAAACAGGGCTTAGAATACGCTTTCTAAACGGCTTACAATATCCTTTTTAAACAGGGCTTAGAATACGCTTTCTAAACAGGGTTTCGAATATGCTTTCTAAACAGGGCTTAGAATACGCTTTATAAACGGCTTACAATATGCTTTTTAAACAGGGCTTAGAATATGCCTCCTAAACAGGGCTTAGAATATACATTCTAAGTAGGGCTTAGAATATGCTTTCTAAACAGGGCTTGGAATACGCTTTCTAAATAGGGCTTAGAATATGCTTTTTAAATAGGGCTTAGAATACGCTTTCTAAACAGGGCTTAGAATATGCTTTTTAAACAGGGCTTAGCATACACTTTCCAAACAGGGCTTAGAATATACTTTCTAAACAGGGCTTACAATACGCTTTCTAAACAGGGCTTAGAATATGCTTCCTAAACAGGGCTTAGAATATGCTTTCTAAACAGGGCTTAGAATACGATTTCTAAACAGGACTTAGAATATGCTTTTTAAACAGGGCATAGAATACGCTTTCTAAACAGGGCTTAGAATACGCTTTCTAAACAGGGCTTAGAATACGCTTTCTAAACAGGGCTTAGAATAGGCTTTCTAAACAGGGCTTAGAATATGCTTTCTAAACAGGGCTTAGAATATGCTTTCTAAATAGGGCTTAGATTACGCTTTCTAAATAGGGCTTAGATTACGCTTTCTAAATGGCTTAGAATATGGTTTCTAAACAGGGCTTAGAATATGCTTTCTAAACAGGTCTTAGAATACGCTTTCTAAACAGGGCTTAGAATATGCTTTTTAAACAGGGCTTAGAATATGCTTTCTAAACAGGGTTTAGAATACGCTTTCTAAACAGGGCTTAGAATACGCTTTCTAAACAGGGCTTAGAATATGCTTTCTAAACATGGCTTAGAATATGCTTTTTAAACAGGGCTTAGAATATGCTATCTAAACAGGGCTTAAAATATGCTTTCTAAACAGTGCTTAGAATACGCTTTCTAAACAGGGCTTAGAATACGCTTTCTAAATGGCTTAGAATATGCTTTTTAAACGGGGCTTAGAATACGCTTTCTAAACAGGGCTTAGAATACGCTTTCTAAACAGGGCTTAGAATATGCTTTCTAAACAGGGCTTAGAATATGCTTTCTAAACGGTTTAGAATGTGCTTTTTAAACAAGGCTTAGAATATGCTTTCTAAACAGGGCTTAGAATACGCTTTCTAAACAGGGCTTAGAATACGCTTTCTAAACAGGGCTTAGAATATGCTTTCTAAACAGGGTTTAGAATACGCTTTCTAAACGGCTTAGAATATGCTTTCTAAACAGGGCTTAGAATACGCTTTCTAAACAGGGCTTAGAATATGCTTTCTAAATGGCTTAGAATATGCTATTTAAAAAGGGCTTAGAATATGCTTTCTAAACAGGACTTAGAATATGCTTTCTAAATAGGGCTTAGAATATGCTTTCTAAACAGGGCTTAGAATACGCTTTCTAAACGGCTAAGAATATGCTTTTTAAACAGGGCTTAGAATACGCTTTCTAAACAGGGCTTGGAATACGCTTCCTAAACAGGGCTTAGTATACGCTTTCTAAACAGGGCTTAGAATACGCTTTCTAAACAGGGCTTAGAATACGCTTTCTAAACGGCTTAGAATATGCTTTTTAAACAGGGCTTAGAATATGGTTTCTAAACAGGGCTTAGAATATGCTTTCTAAACAGGTCTTAGAATACGCTTTCTAAACAGGGCTCAGAATATGCTTTTTAAACAGGGCTTAGAATATGCTATCTAAACAGGGCTTAGAATATGCTTTCTAAACAGGGCTTAGAATACGCTTTCTAAACAGGGCTTAGAATACGCTTTCTAAATGGCTTAGAATATGCTATTTAAAAAGGGCTTAGAATATGCTTTCTAAACAGGACTTAGAATATGCTTTCTAAATAGGGCTTAGAATATGCTTTCTAAACAGGGCTTAGAATACGCTTTCTAAACGGCTAAGAATATGCTTTTTAAACAGGGCTTAGAATACGCTTTCTAAACAGGGCTTGGAATACGCTTCCTAAACAGGGCTTAGAATACGCTTTCTAAACAGGGCTTAGAATACGCTTTCTAAACAGGGCTTAGAATACGCTTTCTAAACGGCTTAGAATATGCTTTTTAAACAGGGCTTAGAATATGGTTTCTAAACAGGGCTTAGAATATGCTTTCTAAACAGGTCTTAGAATACGCTTTCTAAACAGGGCTCAGAATATGCTTTCTAAACAGGGCTTAGCATATTTTTTCTAAACAGGGCTTAGAATACGCTTTCTAAACGGCTTATAATATGCTTTTTAAACAGGGCTTAGAATATGCTTTCTAAACAGGGCTTAGAATACGCTTTCTAAACAGGGCTTAGAATATGCTTTTTAAACTGGGCTTAGAATACGCTTTCTAATTAGGGCTTAGAATAGGCTTTTTAAACAGGGCTTACAATATGCTTTCTAAACAGGGCTTAGAATACGATTTCTAAACGGCTTAGAATATTCTTTTTAAACAAGGCTTAGAATATGCTTTTTAAACAGGGCTTAGAATATGCTCTCTAAGCAGGTCTTAGAATTTGCTTTCTAAACAGGGCTTAGAATATTTTTTCTAAACAGGGCTTAGAATACGCTTTCTAAACAGGGCTTAGAATACGCTTTCTAAACGGCTTAGAATATGCTTTTTAAACGGGGCTTAGAATACGCTTTCTAAACAGGGCTTAGAATACGCTTTCTAAACAGGGCTTAGAATATGCTTTCGAAACAGGGCTTAGAATATGCTTTCTAAACGGTTTAGAATGTGCTTTTTAAACAAGGCTTAGAATATGCTTTCTAAACAGGGCTTAGAATACGCTTTCTAAACAGGGCTTAGAATACGCTTTTTAAACAGGGCTTAGAATATGCTTTCGAAACAGGGTTTAGAATACGCTTTCTAAACGGCTTAGAATATGCTTTCTAAACAGGGCTTAGAATACGCTTTCTAAACAGGGCTTAGAATATTCTTTTTAAATAGGGCTTAGAATATGCTTTCTAAACAGGGCTTAAAATACGCTTTCTAAACATGTCTTAGAATATGCTTTTTAAACAGGGCTTAGAATACGCTTTCTAAACGGCTTACAATATCCTTTTTAAACAGGGCTTAGAATACGCTTTCTAAACAGGGTTTCGAATATGCTTTCTAAACAGGGCTTAGAATACGCTTTATAAACGGCTTACAATATGCTTTTTAAACAGGGCTTAGAATATGCCTCCTAAACAGGGCTTAGAATATACATTCTAAGTAGGGCTTAGAATATGCTTTCTAAACAGGGCTTGGAATACGCTTTCTAAATAGGGCTTAGAATATGCTTTTTAAATAGGGCTTAGAATACGCTTTCTAAACAGGGCTTAGAATATGCTTTTTAAACAGGGCTTAGCATACACTTTCCAAACAGGGCTTAGAATATACTTTCTAAACAGGGCTTACAATACGCTTTCTAAACAGGGCTTAGAATATGCTTCCTAAACAGGGCTTAGAATATGCTTTCTAAACAGGGCTTAGAATACGATTTCTAAACAGGACTTAGAATATGCTTTTTAAACAGGGCATAGAATACGCTTTCTAAACAGGGCTTAGAATACGCTTTCTAAACAGGGCTTAGAATACGCTTTCTAAACAGGGCTTAGAATAGGCTTTCTAAACAGGGCTTAGAATATGCTTTCTAAACAGGGCTTAGAATATGCTTTCTAAATAGGGCTTAGATTACGCTTTCTAAATAGGGCTTAGATTACGCTTTCTAAATGGCTTAGAATATGGTTTCTAAACAGGGCTTAGAATATGCTTTCTAAACAGGTCTTAGAATACGCTTTCTAAACAGGGCTTAGAATATGCTTTTTAAACAGGGCTTAGAATATGCTTTCTAAACAGGGTTTAGAATACGCTTTCTAAACAGGGCTTAGAATACGCTTTCTAAACAGGGCTTAGAATATGCTTTCTAAACATGGCTTAGAATATGCTTTTTAAACAGGGCTTAGAATATGCTATCTAAACAGGGCTTAAAATATGCTTTCTAAACAGTGCTTAGAATACGCTTTCTAAACAGGGCTTAGAATACGCTTTCTAAATGGCTTAGAATATGCTTTTTAAACGGGGCTTAGAATACGCTTTCTAAACAGGGCTTAGAATACGCTTTCTAAACAGGGCTTAGAATATGCTTTCTAAACAGGGCTTAGAATATGCTTTCTAAACGGTTTAGAATGTGCTTTTTAAACAAGGCTTAGAATATGCTTTCTAAACAGGGCTTAGAATACGCTTTCTAAACAGGGCTTAGAATACGCTTTCTAAACAGGGCTTAGAATATGCTTTCTAAACAGGGTTTAGAATACGCTTTCTAAACGGCTTAGAATATGCTTTCTAAACAGGGCTTAGAATACGCTTTCTAAACAGGGCTTAGAATATGCTTTCTAAATGGCTTAGAATATGCTATTTAAAAAGGGCTTAGAATATGCTTTCTAAACAGGACTTAGAATATGCTTTCTAAATAGGGCTTAGAATATGCTTTCTAAACAGGGCTTAGAATACGCTTTCTAAACGGCTAAGAATATGCTTTTTAAACAGGGCTTAGAATACGCTTTCTAAACAGGGCTTGGAATACGCTTCCTAAACAGGGCTTAGTATACGCTTTCTAAACAGGGCTTAGAATACGCTTTCTAAACAGGGCTTAGAATACGCTTTCTAAACGGCTTAGAATATGCTTTTTAAACAGGGCTTAGAATATGGTTTCTAAACAGGGCTTAGAATATGCTTTCTAAACAGGTCTTAGAATACGCTTTCTAAACAGGGCTCAGAATATGCTTTCTAAACAGGGCTTAGAATATTTTTTCTAAACAGTGCTTAGAATACGCTTTCTAAACGGCTTATAATATGCTTTTTAAACAGGGCTTAGAATATGCTTTCTAAACAGGGCTTAGAATACGCTTTCTAAACAGGGCTTAGAATATGCTTTTTAAACTGGGCTTAGAATACGCTTTCTAAACAGGGCTTAGAATATGCTTTTTAAACAGGGCTTACAATATGCTTTCTAAACAGGGCTTAGAATACGCTTTCTAAACGGCTTAGAATATTCTTTTTAAACAAGGCTTAGAATATGCTTTTTAAACAGGGCTTAGAATATGCTCTCTAAGCAGTTCTTAGAATTTGCTTTCTAAACAGGGCTTAGAATATTTTTTCTAAACAGGGCTTAGAATACGCTTTCTAAACGGCTTAGAATATGCTTTTTAAACGGGGCTTAGAATACGCTTTCTAAACAGGGCTTAGAATACGCTTTCTAAACAGGGCTTAGAATATGCTTTCTAAACAGGGCTTAGAATATGCTTTCTAAACGGTTTAGAATGTGCTTTTTAAACAAGGCTTAGAATATGCTTTCTAAACAGGGCTTAGAATACGCTTTCTAAACAGGGCTTAGAATACGCTTTTTAAACAGGGCTTAGAATATGCTTTCTAAACAGGGTTTAGAATTTGCTTTCTAAACGGCTTAGAATATGCTTTCTAAACAGGGCTTAGAATACGCTTTCTAAACAGGGCTTAGAATACGCTTTCTAAATGGCTTAGAATATGCTTTCTTAAACAGGGCTTAGAATATGCTTTATAAACAGGGCTTAGAATACGCTTTCTAAACAGGGCTTAGAATATGCTTTTTAAATAGGGCTTAGAATATGCTTTCTAAACAGGGCTTAAAATACGCTTTCTAAACATGTCTTAGAATATGCTTTTTAAACAGGGCTTAGAATACGCTTTCTAAACGGCTTACAATATCCTTTTTAAACAGGGCTTAGAATACGCTTTCTAAACAGGGTTTCGAATATGCTTTCTAAACAGGGCTTAGAATACGCTTTATAAACGGCTTACAATATGCTTTTTAAACAGGGCTTAGAATATGCCTCCTAAACAGGGCTTAGAATATACATTCTAAATAGGGCTTAGAATATGCTTTCTAAACAGGGCTTAGAATACGCTTTCTAAACAGGGCTTAGAATATGCTTTTTAAATAGGGCTTAGAATACGCTTTCTAAACAGGGCTTAGAATATGCTTTTTAAACAGGGCTTAGCATACACTTTCTAAACAGGGCTTAGAATATGCTTTCTAAACAGGGCTTAGAATACGCTTTCTAAACAGGACTTAGAATATGCTTTCTAAACAGGGCTTAGAATATGCTTCCTAATCAGGGCTTAGAATATGCTTTCTAAACAGGGCTTAGAATACGATTTCTAAACAGGACTTAGAATACGCTTTTTAAACAGGGCATAGAATACGCTTCCTAAACAGGGCTTAGAATACGCTTTCTAAACAGGGCTTAGAATACGCTTTCTAAACAGGGCTTAGAATACGCTTTCTAAACAGGGCTTAGAATACGCTTTCTAAATAGGGCTTAGATTACGCTTTCTAAATGGCTTAGAATATGGTTTCTAAACAGGGCTTAGAATATGCTTTCTAAACAGGTCTTAGAATACGCTTTCTAAACAGGGCTTAGAATATGCTTTTTAAACAGGGCTTAGAATATGCTTTCTAAACAGGGCTTAGAATACGCTTTTTAAACAGGGCTTAGAATACGCTTTTTAAACAGGGCTTAGAATACGCTTTCTAAACAGGGCTTAGAATACGCTTTTTAAACAGGGCTTAGAATATGCTTTCTAAACAGGGCTTAGAATATGCTTTCTAAACGGCTTAGAATATGCTTTTTAAACAGGGCTTTGAATACGCTTTCTAAACGGCTTAGAATATACTTCTTAAACAAGGCTTAGAATATGCTTTCTAATCAGGACTTAGAATACGCTTTCTAAACAGGGCTTAGAATACGCTTTCTAAACGGCTTAGAATATGCTTTTTAAACAGGGCTTAGAATATGGTTTCTAAACAGGGCTTAGAATATGCTTTCTAAACAGGTCTTAGAATACGCTTTCTAAACAGGGCTCAGAATATGCTTTCTAAACAGGGCTTAGAATATTTTTTCTAAACAGGGCTTAGAATACGCTTTTTAAACGGCTTATAATATGCTTTTTAAACAGGGCTTAGAATATGCTTTCTAAACCGGGCTTAGAATACGCTTTCTAAACAGGGCTTAGAATATGCTTTTTAAACTGGGCTTAGAATACGCTTTCTAAACAGGGCTTAGAATATGCTTTTTAAACAGGGCTTACAATATGCTTTCTAAACAGGGCTTAGAATACGCTTTCTAAACGGCTTAGAATATTCTTTTTAAACAAGGCTTGGAATATGCTTTCTAAACAGGGCTTAGAATATGCTCTCTAAGCAGGTCTTAGAATTTGCTTTCTAAACAGGGCTTAGAATATTTTTTCTAAACAGGGCTTAGAATACGCTTTCTAAACAGGGCTTAGAATACGCTTTCTAAACGGCTTAGAATATGCTTTTTAAACGGGGCTTAGAATACGCTTTCTAAACAGGGCTTAGAATACGCTTTCTAAACAGGGCTTAGAATATGCTTTCTAAACAGGGCTTAGAATATGCTTTCTAAACGGTTTAGAATGTGCTTTTTAAACAAGCCTTAGAATATGCTTTCTAAACAGGGCTTAGAATACGCTTTCTAAACAGGGCTTAGAATACGCTTTTTAAACAGGGCTTAGAATATGCTTTCTAAACAGGGTTTAGAATACGCTTTCTAAACGGCTTAGAATATGCTTTCTAAACAGGGCTTAGAATACGCTGTCTAAACAGGGCTTATAATATGCTTTTTAAACAGGGCTTAGAATACGCTTTCTAAACAGGGCATAGAATACGCTTTCTAAACGGCTTAGAATATTCTTTTTAAACAAGGCTTAGAATATGCTTTCTAAACAGGACTTAGAATACACTCTCTAAACAGGTCTTAGAATATGCTTTCTAAACAGGGCTTTGAATATTTTTTCTCAACAGGGTTTAGAATACGCTTTCTTAAACAGGGCTTAGAATATGCTTTATAAACAGGGCTTAGAATACGCTTTCTAAACAGGGCTTAGAATATGCTTTTTAAATAGGGCTTAGAATATGCTTTCTAAACAGGGCTTAAAATACGCTTTCTAAACATGTCTTAGAATATGCTTTTTAAACAGGGCTTAGAATACGCTTTCTAAACGGCTTACAATATCCTTTTTAAACAGGGCTTAGAATACGCTTTCTAAACAGGGTTTCGAATATGCTTTCTAAACAGGGCTTAGAATACGCTTTCTAAACGGCTTACAATATGCTTTTTAAACAGGGCTTAGAATATGCCTCCTAAACAGGGCTTAGAATATACATTCTAAATAGGGCTTAGAATATGCTTTCTAAACAGGGCTTAGAATACGCTTTCTTAACAGGGCTTAGAATATGCTTTTTAAATAGGGCTTAGAATACGCTTTCTAAACAGGGCTTAGAATATGCTTTTTAAACAGGGCTAAGCATACACTTTCCAAACAGGGCTTAGAATATGCTTTCTAAACAGGGCTTAGAATACGCTTTCTAAACGGCTTACAATATGCTTTTTAAACAGGGCTTAGAATATGCCTCCTAAACAGGGCTTAGAATATACATTCTAAATAGGGCTTAGAATATGCTTTCTAAACAGGGCTTAGAATACGCTTTCTAAACAGGGCTTAGAATATGCTTTTTAAATAGGGCTTAGAATACGCTTTCTAAACAGGGCTTAGAATATGCTTTTTAAACAGGGCTAAGCATACACTTTCCAAACAGTGCTTAGAATATGCTTTCTAAACAGGGCTTAGAATACGCTTTCTAAACAGGACTTAGAATACGCTTTTTAAACAGGGCATAGAATACGCTTCCTAAACAGGGCTTAGAATACGCTTTCTAAACAGGGCTTAGAATACGCTTTCTAAACAGGGCTTAGAATATGCTTTCTAAACAGGGCTTAGAATACGCTTTCTAAATAGGGCTTAGATTACGCTTTGTAAATGGCTTAGAATATGGTTTCTAAACAGAGCTTAGAATATGCTTTCTAAACAGGTCTTAGAATACGCTTTCTAAACAGGGCTTAGAATATGCTTTTTAAACAGGGCTTAGAATATGCTTTCTAAACAGGGCTTAGAATACGCTTTTTAAACAGGGCTTAGAATACGCTTTTTAAACAGGGCTTAGAATACGCTTTCTAAACAGGGCTTAGAATACGCTTTTTAAACAGGGCTTAGAATATGCTTTCTAAACAGGGCTTAGAATATGCTTTCTAAACGGCTTAGAATATGCTTTTTAAACAGGGCTTTGAATACGCTTTCTAAACGGCTTAGAATATACTTCTTAAACAAGGCTTAGAATATGCTTTCTAATCAGGACTTAGAATACGCTTTCTAAACAGGGCTTAGAATACGCTTTCTAAACGGCTTAGAATATGCTTTTTAAACAGGGCTTAGAATATGGTTTCTAAACAGGGCTTAGAATATGCTTTCTAAACAGGTCTTAGAATACGCTTTCTAAACAGGGCTCAGAATATGCTTTCTAAACAGGGCTTAGAATATTTTTTCTAAACAGGGCTTAGAATACGCTTTTTAAACGGCTTATAATATGCTTTTTAAACAGGGCTTAGAATATGCTTTCTAAACCGGGCTTAGAATACGCTTTCTAAACAGGGCTTAGAATATGCTTTTTAAACTGGGCTTAGAATACGCTTTCTAAACAGGGCTTAGAATATGCTTTTTAAACAGGGCTTACAATATGCTTTCTAAACAGGGCTTAGAATACGCTTTCTAAACGGCTTAGAATATTCTTTTTAAATAAGGCTTAGAATATGCTTTCTAAACAGGGCTTAGAATATGCTCTCTAAGCAGGTCTTAGAATTTGCTTTCTAAACAGGGCTTAGAATATTTTTTCTAAACAGGGCTTAGAATACGCTTTCTAAACAGGGCTTAGAATACGCTTTCTAAACGGCTTAGAATATGCTTTTTAAACGGGGCTTAGAATACGCTTTCTAAACAGGGCTTAGAATACGCTTTCTAAACAGGGCTTAGAATATGCTTTCTAAACAGGGCTTAGAATACGCTTTCTAAACGGCTTAGAATATTCTTTTTAAACAAGGCTTGGAATATGCTTTCTAAACAGGGCTTAGAATATGCTCTCTAAGCAGGTCTTAGAATTTGCTTTCTAAACAGGGCTTAGAATATTTTTTCTAAACAGGGCTTAGAATACGCTTTCTAAACAGGGCTTAGAATACGCTTTCTAAACGGCTTAGAATATGCTTTTTAAACGGGGCTTAGAATACGCTTTCTAAACAGGGCTTAGAATACGCTTTCTAAACAGGGCTTAGAATATGCTTTCTAAACAGGGCTTAGAATATGCTTTCTAAACGGTTTAGAATGTGCTTTTTAAACAAGCCTTAGAATATGCTTTCTAAACAGGGCTTAGAATACGCTTTCTAAACAGGGCTTAGAATACGCTTTTTAAACAGGGCTTAGAATATGCTTTCTAAACAGGGTTTAGAATACGCTTTCTAAACGGCTTAGAATATGCTTTCTAAACAGGGCTTAGAATACGCTGTCTAAACAGGGCTTATAATATGCTTTTTAAACAGGGCTTAGAATACGCTTTCTAAACAGGGCATAGAATACGCTTTCTAAACGGCTTAGAATATTCTTTTTAAACAAGGCTTAGAATATGCTTTCTAAACAGGACTTAGAATACACTCTCTAAACAGGTCTTAGAATATGCTTTCTAAACAGGGCTTTGAATATTTTTTCTCAACAGGGTTTAGAATACGCTTTCTTAAACAGGGCTTAGAATATGCTTTATAAACAGGGCTTAGAATACGCTTTCTAAACAGGGCTTAGAATATGCTTTTTAAATAGGGCTTAGAATATGCTTTCTAAACAGGGCTTAAAATACGCTTTCTAAACATGTCTTAGAATATGCTTTTTAAACAGGGCTTAGAATACGCTTTCTAAACGGCTTACAATATCCTTTTTAAACAGGGCTTAGAATACGCTTTCTAAACAGGGTTTCGAATATGCTTTCTAAACAGGGCTTAGAATACGCTTTCTAAACGGCTTACAATATGCTTTTTAAACAGGGCTTAGAATATGCCTCCTAAACAGGGCTTAGAATATACATTCTAAATAGGGCTTAGAATATGCTTTCTACACAGGGCTTAGAATACGCTTTCTTAACAGGGCTTAGAATATGCTTTTTAAATAGGGCTTAGAATACGCTTTCTAAACAGGGCTTAGAATATGCTTTTTAAACAGGGCTAAGCATACACTTTCCAAACAGGGCTTAGAATATGCTTTCTAAACAGAGCTTAGAATACGCTTTCTAAACGGCTTACAATATGCTTTTTAAACAGGGCTTGGAATATGCCTCCTAAACAGGGCTTAGAATATACATTCTAAATAGGGCTTAGAATATGCTTTCTAAACAGGGCTTAGAATACGCTTTCTAAACAGGGCTTAGAATATGCTTTTTAAATAGGGCTTAGAATACGCTTTCTAAACAGGGCTTAGAATATGCTTTTTAAACAGGGCTAAGCATACACTTTCCAAACAGTGCTTAGAATATGCTTTCTAAACAGGGCTTAGAATACGCTTTCTAAACAGGACTTAGAATACGCTTTTTAAACAGGGCATAGAATACGCTTCCTAAACAGGGCTTAGAATACGCTTTCTAAACAGGGCTTAGAATACGCTTTCTAAACAGGGCTTAGAATATGCTTTCTAAACAGGGCTTAGAATACGCTTTCTAAATAGGGCTTAGATTACGCTTTGTAAATGGCTTAGAATATGGTTTCTAAACAGAGCTTAGAATATGCTTTCTAAACAGGTCTTAGAATACGCTTTCTAAACAGGGCTTAGAATATGCTTTTTAAACAGGGCTTAGAATATGCTTTCTAAACAGGGCTTAGAATACGCTTTTTAAACAGGGCTTAGAATACGCTTTTTAAACAGGGCTTAGAATACGCTTTCTAAACAGGGCTTAGAATACGCTTTTTAAACAGGGCTTAGAATATGCTTTCTAAACAGGGCTTAGAATATGCTTTCTAAACGGCTTAGAATATGCTTTTTAAACAGGGCTTTGAATACGCTTTCTAAACGGCTTAGAATATACTTCTTAAACAAGGCTTAGAATATGCTTTCTAATCAGGACTTAGAATACGCTTTCTAAACAGGGCTTAGAATACGCTTTCTAAACGGCTTAGAATATGCTTTTTAAACAGGGCTTAGAATATGGTTTCTAAACAGGGCTTAGAATATGCTTTCTAAACAGGTCTTAGAATACGCTTTCTAAACAGGGCTCAGAATATGCTTTCTAAACAGGGCTTAGAATATTTTTTCTAAACAGGGCTTAGAATACGCTTTTTAAACGGCTTATAATATGCTTTTTAAACAGGGCTTAGAATATGCTTTCTAAACCGGGCTTAGAATACGCTTTCTAAACAGGGCTTAGAATATGCTTTTTAAACTGGGCTTAGAATACGCTTTCTAAACAGGGCTTAGAATATGCTTTTTAAACAGGGCTTACAATATGCTTTCTAAACAGGGCTTAGAATACGCTTTCTAAACGGCTTAGAATATTCTTTTTAAATAAGGCTTAGAATATGCTTTCTAAACAGGGCTTAGAATATGCTCTCTAAGCAGGTCTTAGAATTTGCTTTCTAAACAGGGCTTAGAATATTTTTTCTAAACAGGGCTTAGAATACGCTTTCTAAACAGGGCTTAGAATACGCTTTCTAAACGGCTTAGAATATGCTTTTTAAACGGGGCTTAGAATACGCTTTCTAAACAGGGCTTAGAATACGCTTTCTAAACAGGGCTTAGAATATGCTTTCTAAACAGGGCTTAGAATATGCTTTCTAAACGGTTTAGAATGTGCTTTTTAAACAAGCCTTAGAATATGCTTTCTAAACAGGGCTTAGAATACGCTTTCTAAACAGGGCTTAGAATACGCTTTTTAAACAGGGCTTAGAATATGCTTTCTAAACAGGGTTTAGAATACGCTTTCTAAACGGCTTAGAATATGCTTTCTAAACAGGGCTTAGAATACGCTGTCTAAACAGGGCTTATAATATGCTTTTTAAACAGGGCTTAGAATACGCTTTCTAAACAGGGCATAGAATACGCTTTCTAAACGGCTTAGAATATTTTTTTTAAACAAGGCTTAGAATATGCTTTCTAAACAGGACTTAGAATACACTCTCTAAACAGGTCTTAGAATATGCTTTCTAAACAGGGCTTTGAATATTTTTTCTCAACAGGGTTTAGAATACGCTTTCTTAAACAGGGCTTAGAATATGCTTTATAAACAGGGCTTAGAATACGCTTTCTAAACAGGGCTTAGAATATGCTTTTTAAATAGGGCTTAGAATATGCTTTCTAAACAGGGCTTAAAATACGCTTTCTAAACATGTCTTAGAATATGCTTTTTAAACAGGGCTTAGAATACGCTTTCTAAACGGCTTACAATATCCTTTTTAAACAGGGCTTAGAATACGCTTTCTAAACAGGGTTTCGAATATGCTTTCTAAACAGGGCTTAGAATACGCTTTCTAAACGGCTTACAATATGCTTTTTAAACAGGGCTTAGAATATGCCTCCTAAACAGGGCTTAGAATATACATTCTAAATAGGGCTTAGAATATGCTTTCTAAACAGGGCTTAGAATACGCTTTCTAAACAGGGCTTAGAATATGCTTTTTAAATAGGGCTTAGAATACGCTTTCTAAACAGGGCTTAGAATATGCTTTTTAAACAGGGCTAAGCATACACTTTCCAAACAGGGCTTAGAATATGCTTTCTAAACAGGGCTTAGAATACGCTTTCTAAACAGGACTTAGAATATGCTTTCTAAACAGGGCTTAGAATATGCTTCCTAAACAGGGCTTAGAATATGCTTTCTAAACAGGGCTTAGAATACGATTTCTAAACAGGACTTAGAATATGCTTTTTAAACAGGGCATAGAATACGCTTTCTAAACAGGGCTTAGAATACGCTTTCTAAACAGGGCTTAGAATACGCTTTCTAAACAGGGCTTAGAATATGCTTTCTAAACAGGGTTTAGAATACGCTTTCTAAACAGGGCTTAGATTACGCTTTCTAAATGGCTTAGAATAGTTTTCTAAACAGGGCTTAGAATATGCTTTCTAAACAGGGCTTAGAATATGCTTTCTAAACGGCTTAGAATATGCTTTTTAAACAGGGCTTTGAATATGCTTTCTAAACGGCTTAGAATATGCTTCTTAAACAAGGCTTAGAATATGTTTTCTAATCAGGACTTAGAATACGCTTTCTAAACAGGGCTTAGAATACGCTTTCTAAACAGGGCTTAGAATATGCTTTCTAAACAGGGCTTAGAATACGCTTTCTAAACAGGGCTTAGAATACGCTTTTTAAACAGGGCTTAGAATACGCTTTCTAAACAGGGCTCAGAGTACGCTTTTTAAACAGGGCTTAGAATACGCTTTCTAAACAGGGCTCAGAATACGCTTTTTAAACAGGGCTTAGAATATGCTTTCTAAACGGCTTAGAATATGCTTTTTAAACAGGGCTTAGAATGCGCTTTCTAAACAGCTTATAATATGCTTTTTAAACAGGGCTTAGAATATGCTTTCTAAACAGGGCTTATAATATGCTTTCTAAACAGGGCTTAGAATACGCTTTCTAAACAGTTTAGAATATGCTTTTTAAACCGGGCTTAGAATATGCTTTTTAAACAGGGCTTAGAATATGCTTTCTTAAACTGGGCTTAGAATATGCTTTCTAAACAGGGCTTAGAATATGCTTTCTAAACAGGGCTTAGAATACGCTTTTTAAATAGGGCTTAGAATATGCTTTCTAAACAGGGCTTAGAATACGCTTTCTAAACAGGGCTTAGAATACGCTTTCTAAACATGGCTTAGAATATGCTTTTTAAACAGGGCTTAGAATACACTCTCTAAACAGGTCTTAGAATATGCTTTCTAAACAGGGCTTTGAATATTTTCTCTAAACAGGGCTTAGAATACGCTTTCTAAACAGCTTAGAATATTCTTTCTTAAACAGGGCTTAGAATACGCTTTCTAAACAGGGCTTAGAATATGCTTTTTAGACAGGGCTTAGAATATGCTTTCTAAACAGGGCTTAGAATACGCTTTCTAAACGGCTTAGAATATGCTTCTTAAACAAGGCTTAGAATATGCTTTCTAAACAGGGCTTAGAATACGCTTTCTAAACAGGGCTTAGAATACGCTTTCTAAACAGGGCTTAGAATACGCTTTTTAAACAGAGCTTAGAATATGCTTTCTAAACAGGGCTTAGAATACGCTTTCTAAACAGGGCTTAGAATACGCTTTCTAAACAGGGCTTAGAATATGCTTTCTAAACAGGGCTTAGAATATGCTTTCTAAACAGGGCTTAGAATACGCTTTCTAAACAGGGCTTAGAATACGCGTTCTAAACAGGGCTTAGAATATTTTTCCTAAACAGGGCTTAGAATACACTTTCTAAACGGCTTATAATATATTTTTTAAAAATGGCTTAGAATATGCTTTCTAAACAGGGCTTAGAATATGCTTTCTAAACAGGGCTTAGAATATGCTTTCTAAACAGGGCTTAGAATACGCTTTCTAAACAGGGTTTAGAATATGCTTTCTAAACATGGCTTAGAATATGCTTTTTAAACAGGGCTTAGAATATGCTTTCCAAACAGGGCTTAGAATATGCTTTCTAAACAGGGCTTAGAATACGCTTTCTAAACAGGGCTTAGAATACGCTGTCTAAACGGCTTAGAATACGCTTTCTAACCAGGGCTTAGAATATGCTTTCTAAACAGGGCTTAGAATATGCTTTCTAAACGGTTTAGAATGTGCTTTTTAAACAAGGCTTAGAATATGCTTTCTAAACAGGGCTTAGAATACGCTTTCTAAACAGGGCTTAGAATACGCTTTCTAAACAGGGCTTAGAATACGCTTTTTAAACAGGGCTTAGAATATGCTTTCTAAACAGGGTTTAGAATACGCTTTCTAAACGGCTTAGAATATGCTTTCTAAACAGGGCTTAGAATACGCTTTCTGAACAGGGCTTAGAATACGCTTTCTAAATGGCTTAGAATATGCTTTCTAAACAGGACTTAGAATATGCTTTCTAAACAGGACTTAGAATATGCTTTCTAAATAGGGCTTAGAATATGCTTTCTAAACAGGGCTTAGAATACGCTTTCTAAACGGCTAAGAATATGCTTTTTAAACAGGGCTTAGAATACGCTTTCTAAACAGGGCTTGGAATACGCTTTCTAAACAGGGCTTAGAATACGCTTTCTAAACAGCGCTTAGAATACGCTTTCTAAACAGGGCTTAGAATACGCTTTCTAAACAGGGCTTAGAATATGGTTTCTAAACAGGGCTTAGAATATGCTTTCTAAACAGGTCTTAGAATACGCTTTCTAAACAGCGCTCAGAATATGCTTTCTAAACAGGGCTTAGAATATTTTTTCTAAACAGGGCTTAGAATACGCTTTCTAAACGGCTTATAATATGCTTTTTAAACAGGGCTTAGAATATGCTTTCTAAACAGGGCTTAGAATACGCTTTCTAAACAGGGCTTAGAATATGCTTTTTAAACAGGGCTTACAATATGCTTTCTAAACAGGGCTTAGAATACCCTTTCTAAACGGCTTAGAATATTCTTTTTAAACAAGGCTTAGAATATGCTTTCTAAACAGGGCTTAGAATACGCTTTTTAAATAGGGCTTAGAATATGCTTTCTAAACAGGGCTTAGAATACGCTTTCTAAACAGGGCTTAGAATACGCTTTCTAAACATGGCTTAGAATATGCTTTTTAAACAGGGCTTAGAATACACTCTCTAAACAGGTCTTAGAATATGCTTTCTAAACAGGGCTTTGAATATTTTCTCTAAACAGGGCTTAGAATACGCTTTCTAAACAGCTTAGAATATTCTTTCTTAAACAGGGCTTAGAATACGCTTTCTAAACAGGGCTTAGAATATGCTTTTTAGACAGGGCTTAGAATATGCTTTCTAAACAGGGCTTAGAATACGCTTTCTAAACGGCTTAGAATATGCTTCTTAAACAAGGCTTAGAATATGCTTTCTAAACAGGGCTTAGAATACGCTTTCTAAACAGGGCTTAGAATACGCTTTCTAAACAGGGCTTAGAATACGCTTTTTAAACAGAGCTTAGAATATGCTTTCTAAACAGGGCTTAGAATACGCTTTCTAAACAGGGCTTAGAATACGCTTTCTAAACAGGGCTTAGAATATGCTTTCTAAACAGGGCTTAGAATATGCTTTCTAAACAGGGCTTAGAATACGCTTTCTAAACAGGGCTTAGAATACGCGTTCTAAACAGGGCTTAGAATATTTTTCCTAAACAGGGCTTAGAATATGCTTTCTTAAACTGGGCTTAGAATATGCTTTCTAAACAGGGCTTAGAATATGCTTTCTAAACAGGGCTTAGTGTACGCTTTTTAAAAAGGGCATAGAATATGCTTTCTAAACAGGGCTTAGAATACGCTTTCTAAACAGGGCTTAGAATACGCTTTTTAAACAGAGCTTAGAATATGCTTTCTAAACAGGGCTTAGAATACGCTTTCTGAACGGCTTAGAATATGCTTTTTAAACAGGGCTTAGAATATGCTTTCTAAACAGGGCTTAGAATATGCTTTTTAAACAGGGCTTAGAATACGCTTTCTAAACAGGGCTTAGAATACGCGTTCTAAACAGGGCTTAGAATATTTTTCCTAAACAGGGCTTAGAATACACTTTCTAAACGGCTTATAATATATTTTTTAAAAATGGCTTAGAATATGCTTTCTAAACAGGGCTTAGAATATGCTTTCTAAACAGGGCTTAGAATATGCTTTCTAAACAGGGCTTAGAATACGCTTTCTAAACAGGGTTTAGAATATGCTTTCTAAACATGGCTTAGAATATGCTTTTTAAACAGGGCTTAGAATATGCTTTCCAAACAGGGCTTAGAATATGCTTTCTAAACAGGGCTTAGAATACGCTTTCTAAACAGGGCTTAGAATACGCTGTCTAAACGGCTTAGAATACGCTTTCTAACCAGGGCTTAGAATATGCTTTCTAAACAGGGCTTAGAATATGCTTTCTAAACGGTTTAGAATGTGCTTTTTAAACAAGGCTTAGAATATGCTTTCTAAACAGGGCTTAGAATACGCTTTCTAAACAGGGCTTAGAATACGCTTTCTAAACAGGGCTTAGAATACGCTTTTTAAACAGGGCTTAGAATATGCTTTCTAAACAGGGTTTAGAATACGCTTTCTAAACGGCTTAGAATATGCTTTCTAAACAGGGCTTAGAATACGCTTTCTGAACAGGGCTTAGAATACGCTTTCTAAATGGCTTAGAATATGCTATTTAAAAAGGGCTTAGAATATGCTTTCTAAACAGGACTTAGAATATGCTTTCTAAATAGGGCTTAGAATATGCTTTCTAAACAGGGCTTAGAATACGCTTTCTAAACGGCTAAGAATATGCTTTTTAAACAGGGCTTAGAATACGCTTTCTAAACAGGGCTTGGAATACGCTTTCTAAACAGGGCTTAGAATACGCTTTCTAAACAGCGCTTAGAATACGCTTTCTAAACAGGGCTTAGAATACGCTTTCTAAACAGGGCTTAGAATATGGTTTCTAAACAGGGCTTAGAATATGCTTTCTAAACAGGTCTTAGAATACGCTTTCTAAACAGCGCTCAGAATATGCTTTCTAAACAGGGCTTAGAATATTTTTTCTAAACAGGGCTTAGAATACGCTTTCTAAACGGCTTATAATATGCTTTTTAAACAGGGCTTAGAATATGCTTTCTAAACAGGGCTTAGAATACGCTTTCTAAACAGGGCTTAGAATATGCTTTTTAAACAGGGCTTACAATATGCTTTCTAAACAGGGCTTAGAATACCCTTTCTAAACGGCTTAGAATATTCTTTTTAAACAAGGCTTAGAATATGCTTTCTAAACAGGGCTTAGAATATGCTCTCTAAACAGGTCTTAGAATTTGCTTTCTAAACAGGGCTTAGAATATTTTTTCTAAACAGGGCTTAGAATATGCTTTCTAAACAGGGCTTAGAATACGCTTTCTAAACGGCTTAGAATATGCTTTTTAAACGGGGCTTAGAATACGCATTCTAAACAGGGCTTAGAATACGCTTTCTAAACAGGGCTTAGAATATGCTTTCTAAACAGGGCTTGGAATATGCTTTCTAAACGGTTTAGAATGTACTTTTTAAACAAGGCTTAGAATATGCTTTCTAAACAGGGCTTAGAATACGCTTTCTAAACAGGGCTTAGAATACGCTTTCTAAACAGGGCTTAGAATACGCTTTCTAATCAGGGCTTAGAATATGCTTTCTAAACAGGGTTTAGAATACGCTTTCTAAACGGCTTAGAATATGCTTTCTAAACAGGGCTTAGAATACGCTTTCTAAACAGGGCTTAGAATACGCTTTCTAAATGGCTTAGAATATGCTTTCTAAACAGGGCTTAGAATATGCTTTCTAAAGGGCTTAGAATATGCTTTTTAAACAGGGCTTAGAATATGCTTTCTAAACGGGGCTTAGAATATGCTTTCTAAACAGGGCTTAGAATATGCTTTCTAAACAGGGCTTAGAATACGCTTTCTAAATGGTTTAGAATATGCTTTTTAAACAGGGCTTAGAATATGCTTTCTAAACAGGGCTTAGAATATGCTTTCTTAAACAGGGCTTAGAATACGCTTTCTAAACAGCTTATAATATGCATTTTAAACAGGGCTTAGAATATGCTTTTTAAACAGGGCTTAGAATACGCTTTCTAAACGGCTTAGAATATGATTTTTAAACGGGGCTTAGAATACGCTTTCTCAACGGGGCTTAGAATATGCTTTTTAAACAGGGCTTAGAATACGCTTTCCAAACAGGGCTTAGAATATGCTTTCTAAACGGGACTTAGAATACGCTTTCTAAACAGGGCTTAGAATATGCTTTCTAAACAGGGCTTAGAATATGCTTTCTAAACAGGGCTAAGAATAAGCTTTCTAAACGGCTTAGAATATGCTTTTTAAACAGGGCTTGGAATACGCTTTCTAAACAGGGCTTGGAATACGCTTTCTAAACAGGGCTTAGAATACGCTTTCTAAACAGGGATTAGAATATGCTTTCTAAACAGGGCTATGAATATGCTTTTTAAACAGGGCTTAGAATATGCTTTCTAAACAGGGCTTAGAATACGCTTTCTAAACTGGGCTTAGAATATGCTTTCTAAACATGGCTTAGAATATGCTTTTTAAACAGGGCTTAGAATATGCTTTCTAAACAGGGCTTAGAATATGCTTTCTAAACAGGGCTTACAATACGCTTTCTAAACAGGGCTTAGAATACGCTTTCTAAACGGCTAAGAATATGCTTTTTAAACAGGGCTTAGAATACGCTTTCTAAACAGGGCTTGGAATACGCTTTCTTAACAGGGCTTAGAATACGCTTTTTAAACAGCGCTTAGAATACGCTTTCTAAACAGGGCTTATAATACGCTTTCTAAACAGGGCTTAGAATACGCTTTATAAACGGCTTAGAATATGCTTTTTAAACAGGGCTTAGAATATGGTTTCTAAACAGGGCTTAGAATATGCTTTCTAAACAGGTCTTAGAATACGCTTTCTAAACAGGGCTCAGAATATGCTTTCTATACAGGGCTTAGAATATTTTTTCTAAACAGGGCTTAGAATACGCTTTCTAAACAGGTTATAATATGCTTTTTAAACAGGGCTTAGAATATGCTTTCTAAACAGGGCTTAGAATACGCTTTCTAAACGGGGCTTAGAATATGCTTTTTAAACTGGGCTTAGAATACGCTTTCTAAACAGGGCTTAGAATATGCTTTTTAAACTGGGCTTAGAATACGCTTTCTAAACAGGGCTTAGAATATGCTTTTTAAACAGGGGTTACAATATGCTTTCTAAACAGGGCTTAGAATATGCTCTCTAAACAGGTCTTAGAATTTGCTTTCTAAACAGGGCTTAGAATATTTTTTCTAAACAGGGCTTAGAATACGCTTTCTAAACAGGGCTTAGAATACGCTTTCTAAACGGCTTAGAATATGCTTTTTAAACGGGGCTTAGAATACGCTTTCTAAACAGGGTTTAGAATACGCTTTCTAAACGGCTTAGAATATGCTTTCTAAACAGGGCTTAGAATACGCTTTCTAAACAGGGCTTAGAATACGCTTTCTAAATGGCTTAGAATATGCTTTCTTAAACAGGGCTTAGAATATGCTTTATAAACAGGGCTTAGAATACGCTTTCTTAACAGGGCTTAGAATATGCTTTTTAAATAGGGCTTAGAATATGCTTTCAAAACAGGGCTTAAAATACGCTTTCTAAACATGTCTTAGAATAGGCTTTTTAAACAGGGCTTAGAATACGCTTTCTAAACGGCTTACAATATCCTTTTTAAACAGGGCTTAGAATACGCTTTCTAAACAGGGTTTCGAATATGCTTTCTAAACAGGGCTTAGAATACGCTTTCTAAACGGCTTACAATATGCTTTTTAAACAGGGCTTAGAATATGCCTCCTAAACAGGGCTTAGAATATACATTCTAAATAGGGCTTAGAATATGCTTTCTAAACAGGGCTTAGAATACGCTTTCTAAACAGGGCTTAGAATATGCTTTTTAAATAGGGCTTAGAATACGCTTTCTAAACAGGGCTTAGAATATGCTTTTTAAACAGGGCTTAGCATACACTTTCCAAACAGGGCTTAGAATATGCTTTATAAACAGGGCTTAGAATAGGCTTTCTAAACAGGACTTAGAATATGCTTTCTAAACAGGGCTTAGAATATGCTTCCTAAACAGGGCTTAGAATATGCTTTCTAAACAGGGCTTAGAATACGATTTCTAAACAGGACTTAGAATATGTTTTTAAACAGGGCATAGAATACGCTTTCTAAACAGGGCTTAGAATACGCTTTCTAAACAGGGCTTAGAATACGCTTTCTAAACAGGGCTTAGAATATGCTTTCTAAACAGGGCTTAGAATACACTTTCTAAACAGGGCTTAGATTACGCTTTCTATATGGCTTAGAATATGGTTTCTAAACAGGGCTTAGAATATGCTTTCTAAACAGGTCTTAGAATACGCTTTCTAAACAGGGCTTAGAATATGCTTTTTAAACAGGGCTTAGAATATGCTTTCTAAACAGGGCTTAGAATATGCTTTCTAAACAGGGCTTAGAATACGCTTTTTAAACAGGGCTTAGAATACGCTTTTTAAACAGGGCTTAGAATACGCTTTCTAAACAGGGCTTAGAATACGCTTTTTAAACAGGGCTTAGAATATGCTTTCTAAACAGGGCTTAGAATATGCTTTCTAAACGGCTTAGAATATGCTTTTTAAACAGGTCTTAGAATACGCTTTCTAAACGGCTTAGAATATGCTTCTTAAACAAGGCTTAGAATATGCTTTCTAATCAGGACTTAGAATACGCTTTCTAAACAGGGCTTAGAATACGCTTTCTAAACAGGGCTTAGAATATGCTTTCTAAACAGGGCTTAGAATACGCTTTCTAAACAGGGCTTAGAATACGCTTTTTAAACAGGGCTTAGAATATGCTTTCTAAACAGGGCTCAGAATACGCTTTTTAAACAGGGCTTAGAATACGCTTTCTAAACAGGGCCCAGAATACGCTTTTTAAACAGGGCTTAGAATATGCTTTCTAAACAGGGCTTAGAATATGCTTTCTAAACGGCTTAGAATATGCTTTTTAAACAGGGCTTAGAATGCGCTTTCTAAACAGCTTATAATATGCTTTTTAAACCGGGCTTAGAATATGCTTTTTAAACAGGGCTTAGAATATGCTTTCTTAAACTGGGCTTAGAATATGCTTTCTAAACAGGGCTTAGAATATGCTTTCTAAACAGGGCTTAGAATACGCTTTTTAAATAGGGCTTAGAATATGCATTCTAAACAGGGCTTAGAATACGCTTTCTAAACAGGGCTTAGAATACGCTTTCTAAACATGGCTTAGAATATGCTTTTTAAACAGGGCTTAGAATACGCTTTCTAAACGGCTTAGAATATGCTTTTTAAACAGGGCTTAGAATACGCTGTCTAAACAGGGCTTATAATATGCTTTTTAGACAGGGCTTAGAATACGCTTTCTAAACGGCTTAGAATATTCTTTTTAAACAAGGCTTAGAATATGCTTTCTAAACAGGGCTTAGAATACACTCTCTAAAAAGGTCTTAGAATATGCTTTCTAAACAGGGCTTTGAATATTTTTTCTAAACAGGGCTTAGAATACGCTTTCTAAACGGCTTAGAATATGCTTTCTTAAACAGGGCTTAGAATACGCTTTCTAAACAGGGCTTAGAATATGCTTTTTAGACAGGGCTTAGAATATGCTTTCTAAACAGGGCTTAGAATACGCTTTCTAAACGGCTTAGAATATGCTTCTTAAACAATGCTTAGAATATGCTTTCTAAACAGGGCTTAGAATACGCTTTCTAAACAGGGCTTAGAATACGCTTTCTAAACAGGGCTTAGAATACACTTTTTAAACAGAGCTTAGAATATGCTTTCTAAATAGGGCTTAGAATACGCTTTCTAAACAGCGCTTAGAATACGCTTTCTAAACAGGGCTTAGAATATGCTTTCTAAACAGGGCTTAGAATATGCTTTCTAAACAGGGCTTAGAATATGCTTTTTAAACAGGGCTTAGAATACGCTTTCTAAACAGGGCTTAGAATAGGCGTTCTAAACAGGGCTTAGAATATTTTTCCTAAACAGGGCTTAGAATATGCTTTCTTAAACTGGGCTTAGAATATGCTTTCTAAACAGGGCTTAGAATATGCTTTCTAAACAGGGCTTAGAATATGCTTTGTAAATAGGGCTTAGAATATGCTTTCTAAACAGGGCTTAGAATACGCTTTATAAACAGGGCTTAGAATACGCTTTCTAAACATGGCTTAGAATATGCTTTTTAAACAGGGCTTAGAATACGCTTTCGAAACGGCTTAGAATATGCTTTTTCAACAGGGCTTAGAATACGCTGTCTAAACAGGGATTAGAATATGCTTTTTAAACAGGGCTTAGAATACGCTTTCTAAACAGGGCTTAGAATACGCTTTCTAAACGGCTTAGAATATTCTTTTTAAACAAGGCTTAGAATATGCTTTCTAAACAGGGCTTAGAATACACTCTCTAAACAGGTCTTAGAATATGCTTTCTAAACAGGGCTTTGAATATTTTTTCTAAACAGGGCTTAGAATACGCTTTGTAAACAGCTTAGAATATGCTTTCTTAAACAGGGCTTAGAATACGCTTTCTAAACAGGGCTTAGAATATGCTTTTTAGACAGGGCTTAGAATATGCTTTCTAAACAGGGCTTAGAATATGCTTTCTAAACGGCTTAGAATATGCTTCTTAAACAAGGCTTAGAATATGCTTTCTAAACAGGGCTTAGAATACGCTTTCTAAACAGGGCTTAGAATACGCTTTTTAAACAGAGCTTAGAATATGCTTTCTAAACAGGGCTTAGAATACGCTTTCTGAACGGCTTAGAATATGTTTTTTAAACAGGGCTTAGAATATGCTTTCTAAACAGGGCTTAGAATATGCTTTCTAAACAGGGCTTAGAATATGCTTTTTAAACAGGGCTTAGAATACGCTTTCTAAACAGGGCTTAGAATACGCGTTCTAAACAGGGCTTAGAATATTTTTCCTAAACAGGGCTTAGAATACACTTTCTAAACGGCTTATAATATTTTTTTTAAAAATGGCTTAGAATATGCTTTCTAAACAGGGTTTAGAATATGCTTTCTAAACAGGGCTTAGAATATGCTTTCTAAACGGCTTAGAATATGCTTTTTAAACAGGGCTTAGAATACGCTTTCTAAACGGCTTAGAATATGCTTTTTAAACAGGGCTTAGAATATGCTTTCTAAACAGGGCTTAGAATATGCTTTCTAAACAGGGCTTAGAATATGCTTTTTAAATAGGGCTTAGAATATGCTTTCTAAACAGGGCTTAGAATATGCTTTCTTAAACAGGGCTTAGAATATGCTTTCTAAACAGGGCTTAGAATACGCTTTCTAAACAGGTCTTAGAATACGCTTTCTAAACAGGGCTTAGAATATGCTTTCTAAACAGGGCTTAGAATATGCTTTCTAAACGGCTTAGAATATGCTTTTTAAACAGGGCTTAGAATACGCTTTCTAAACTGCTTAGAATATGCTTCTTAAACAAGGCTTAGAATATGCTTTCTAATCAGGGCTTAGAATACGCTTTCTAAACAGGGCTTAGAATACGCTTTCTAAAAAGGGCTTAGAATACGCTTTCTAAACGGCTTAGAATATGCTTTTTAAACAGGGCTTAGAATATGCTTTCTAAACAGGGCTTAGAATATGCTTTCTAAACAGGGCTTAGAATACGCTTTCTAAATGGTTTAGAATATGCTTTTTAAACAGAGCTTAGAATATGCTTTCTAAACAGGGCTTAGAATATGCTTTCTTAAACAGGGCTTAGAATATGCTTTCTAAACAGGGCTTAGAATACGCTTTCTAAACAGGTCTTAGAATACGCTTTCTAAACAGGGCTTAGAATATGCTTTCTAAACAGGGCTTAGAATATGCTTTCTAAACGGCTTAGAATATGCTTTTTAAACAGGGCTTAGAATACGCTTTCTAAACGGCTTAGAATATGCTTCTTAAACAAGGCTTAGAATATGCTTTCTAATCAGGGCTTAGAATACGCTTTCTAAACAGGGCTTAGAATACGCTTTCTAAAAAGGGCTTAGAATACGCTTTCTAAACGGCTTAGAATATGCTTTTTAAACAGGGCTTAGAATATGCTTTCTAAACAGGGCTTAGAATACGCTTTCTAAACAGGGCTTAGAATACGCTTTCTAATCAGGGCTTAGAATACGCTTTCTAAACATGGCTTAGAATATGCTTTTTAAACAGGGCTTAGAATACGCTTTCTAAACGGCTTAGAATATGCTTTTTCAACAGGGCTTAGAATACGCTGTCTAAACAGGGCTTATAATATGCTTTTTAAACAGGGCTTAGAATACGCTTTCTAAACAGGGCTTAGAATACGCTTTCTAAACGGCTTAGAATATTCTTTTTAAACAAGGCTTAGAATATGCTTTCTAAACAGGGCTTAGAATACACTCTCTAAACAGGTCTTAGAATATGCTTTCTAAACAGGGCTTTGAATATTTTTTCTAAACAGGGCTTAGAATACGCTTTGTAAACAGCTTAGAATATGCTTTCTTAAACAGGGCTTAGAATACGCTTTCTAAACAGGGCTTAGAATATGCTTTTTAGACAGGGCTTAGAATATGCTTTCTAAACAGGGCTTAGAATATGCTTTCTAAACGGCTTAGAATATGCTTCTTAAACAAGGCTTAGAATATGCTTTCTAAACAGGGCTTAGAATACGCTTTCTAAACAGGGCTTAGAATACGCTTTCTAAACAGGGCTTAGAATACGCTTTTTAAACAGAGCTTAGAATATGCTTTCTAAACAGGGCTTAGAATACGCTTTCTGAACGGCGTAGAATATGTTTTTTAAACAGGGCTTAGAATATGCTTTCTAAACAGGGCTTAGAATATGCTTTCTAAACAGGGCTTAGAATATGCTTTTTAAACAGGGCTTAGAATACGCGTTCTAAACAGGGCTTAGAATATTTTTCCTAAACAGGGCTTAGAATACACTTTCTAAACTGCTTATAATATATTTTTTAAAAATGGCTTAGAATATGCTTTCTAAACAGGGCTTAGAATATGCTTTCTAAACAGGGCTTAGAATATGCTTTCTAAACGGCTTAGAATATGCTTTTTAAACAGGGCTTAGAATACGCTTTCTAAACGGCTTAGAATATGCTTTTCAAACAGGGCTTAGAATATGCTTTCTAAACAGGGCTTAGAATATGCTTTCTAAACAGGGCTTAGAATACGCTTTCTAAATGGTTTAGAATATGCTTTTTAAACAGGGCTTAGAATATGCTTTCTAAACAGGGCTTAGAATATGCTTTCTTAAACAGGGCTTAGAATATGCTTTCTAAACAGGGCTTAGAATACGCTTTCTAAACAGGTCTTAGAATACGCTTTCTAAACGGCTTAGAATATGCTTCGTAAACAAGGCTTAGAATATGCTTTCTAATCAGGGCTTAGAATACGCTTTCTAAACAGGGCTTAGAATACGCTTTCAAAAAGGGCTTAGAATACGCTTTCTAAACGGCTTAGAATATGCTTTTTAAACAGGGCTTAGAATATGCTTTCTAAACAGGGCTTAGAATACGCTTTCTAAACAGGGCTTAGAATACGCTTTCTAATCAGGGCTTAGAATACGCTTTCTAAACATGGCTTAGAATATGCTTTTTAAACAGGGCTTAGAATACGCTTTCTAAACGGCTTAGAATATGCTTTTTAAACAGGGCTTAGAATACGCTTTCTAAACAGGGCTTAGAATATGCTTTCTAAACAGGGCTTAGAATATGCTTTTTAAATAGGGCTTAGAATATGCTTTCTAAACGGCTTAGAATATGCTTTGTAAACAGGGCTTAGAATATGCTTTCTAAACAGGGCTTAGAATATGCTTTCTAAACAGGGCTTAGAATATGCTTTTTAAACAGGGCTTAGAATATGCTTTTTAAACAGGGCTTAGAATACGCTTTCTAAACAGGGCTTAGAATATGCTTTCTAAACAGGGCTTAGAATATGCTTTCTAAACAGGGCTTAGAATACGCTTTCTAAACAGGGCTTAGAATATGCTTTCTAAAAAGGGCTTTGAATATGCTTTCTAAACAGGGCTTAGAATACGCTTTCTAAACATGGCTTAGAATATGCTTTTTAAACAGGGCTTAGAATACGTTTTCTAAACGGCTTAGAATATGCTTTTTAAACAGGGCTTAGAATACGCTTTCTAAACAGGGCTTAGAATACGCTTTCTAAACAGGGCTTAGAATATGCTTTCTAAACAGGGCTTAGAATACGCTTTCTGAACGGCTTAGAATATGTTTTTTAAACAGGGCTTAGAATATGCTTTCTAAACAGGGCTTAGAATACGCTTTCTAAACAGGGCTTAGAATATGCTTTTTAAACAGGGCTTAGAATACGCTTTCTAAACAGGGCTTAGAATACGCGTTCTAAACAGGGCTTAGAATATTTTTCCCAAACAGGGCTTAGAATACACTTTCTAAACGGCTTATAATATGTTTTTTAAAAATGGCTTAGAATATGCTTTCTAAACAGGGCTTAGAATATGCTTTCTAAACAGGGCTTAGAATATGCTTTCTAAACGGCTTAGAATATGCTTTTTAAACAGGGCTTAGAATACGCTTTCTAAACGGCTTAGAATATGCTTTTTAAACAGGGCTTAGAATATGCTTTCTAAACAGGGCTTAGAATATGCTTTCTAAACAGGGCTTAGAATACGCTTTCTAAATGGTTTAGAATATGCTTTTTAAACAGGGCTTAGAATATGCTTTCTAAACAGGGCTTAGAATATGCTTTCTTAAACAGGGCTTAGAATATGCTTTCTAAACAGGGCTTAGAATACGCTTTCTAAACAGGTCTTAGAATACGCTTTCTAAACAGGGCTTAGAATATGCTTTCTAAACAGGGCTTAGAATATGCTTTCTAAACGGCTTAGAATATGCTTTTTAAACAGGGCTTAGAATACGCTTTCTAAACGGCTTAGAATATGCTTCTTAAACAAGGCTTAGAATATGCTTTCTAATCAGGGCTTAGAATACGCTTTCTAAACAGGGCTTAGAATACGCTTTCTAAAAAGGGCTTAGAATACGCTTTCTAAACGGCTTAGAATATGCTTTTTAAACAGGGCTTAGAATATGCTTTCTAAACAGGGCTTAGAATACGCTTTCTAAACAGGGCTTAGAATACGCTTTCTAATCAGGGCTTAGAATACGCTTTCTAAACATGGCTTAGAATATGCTTTTTAAACAGGGCTTAGAATACGCTTTCTAAACGGCTTAGAATATGCTTTTTAAACAGGGCTTAGAATACGCTTTCTAAACAGGGCTTAGAATATGCTTTCTAAACAGGGCTTAGAATACGCTTTCTAAACAGGGCTTAGAATATGCTTTTTAAATAGGGCTTAGAATATGCTTTCTAAACGGCTTAGAATATGCTTTGTAAACAGGGCTTAGAATATGCTTTCTAAACAGGGCTTAGAATATGCTTTCTAAACAGGGCTTAGAATATGCTTTTTAAACAGGGCTTAGAATATGCTTTTTAAACAGGGCTTAGAATACGCTTTCTAAACAGGGCTTAGAATATGCTTTCTAAACAGGGCTTAGAATATGCTTTCTAAACAGGGCTTAGAATACGCTTTCTAAACAGGGCTTAGAATATGCTTTCTAAAAAGGGCTTTGAATATGCTTTCTAAACAGGGCTTAGAATACGCTTTCTAAACATGGCTTAGAATATGCTTTTTAAACAGGGCTTAGAATACGTTTTCTAAACGGCTTAGAATATGCTTTTTAAACAGGGCTTAGAATACGCTTTCTAAACAGGGCTTAGAATATGCTTTCTAAACAGGGCTTAGAATATGCTTTCTAAACAGGGCTTAGAATATGCTTTTTAAACAGGGCTTAGAATACGCTTTCTCAACAGGGCTTAGAATATGCTTTTTAAATTGGGCTTAGAATATGCTTTCTAAACGGCTTAGAATATGCTTTTTAAACAGGGCTTAGAATATGCTTTCTAAACAGGGCTTAGAATACGCTTTCTAAACAGGGCTTAGAATACGCTTTTTAAACATGTTTTAGAATACGCTTTCTAAACAGGGCTTAGAATAATCTTTTTAAACAGGGTTTAGAATACGCTTTCTAAACAGGGCTTTGAATATGCTTTTTAAACAGGGCTTAGAATACGCTTTCTAAACAGGGCTTAGAATACGCTTTCTAAACAGGGCTTAGAATATGCTTTCTAAACAGGGCTTAGAATATGCTTTCTAAACAGGGCTTAGAATACGCTTTCTAAACGGCTTAGAATATTCTTTTTAAACAGGGCTTAGAATACGCTTTCTAAACAGGGCTTAGAATACGCTTTCTAAACAGGGCTTAGAATACGCTTTCTAAACAGGGCTTAGAATACGCTTTTTAAACAGTGTTTAGAATACGCTTTCTAAACAGGGCTTAGAATAATCTTTTTAAACAGGGCTTAGAATACGCTTTCTAAACAGGGCTTAGAATATGCTTTCTAAACAGGGCTTAGAATACGCTTTCTAAACAGGGCTTAGAATACGCTTTCTAAACAGGGCTTAGAAAACGCTTTCTAAACGGGGCTTAGAATACGCTTTCTTAACAGCGCTTAGAATACGCTTTCTAAACAGGGCTTAGAATACGCTTTCTAAATAGGGATTAGAATAAACTTTCTAAACAAGACTTATAATATGCTGACTGTATCCCTGCAGTAGGGTAAGACCATTCCCAAAAAGGATTGTCCTGGATATAACACTAAACTGCATCTGATGGTGAAGTTCTAGAGCTTTTTGCAGGGTAGAGAACCTCTGCATTGCTATTACTCCCAGATCCACTCTAACCTAGAGTGGTAGTACTTATTAGTGTCCCATCCATGAGTCAAATAAATCTGTTTGCAAATTATTAGTATTGGATTAGAATAACTGTAAATTATTTGTATTAAGAATAGTTCCTTGAAGCTATGATTGTTTACTAAGGATTATTATTAGTTACTCAAAACTATATAACTGTTTGCAAACAAATGATTATTATTAAATAGAAATAATTACTTAAAACCATATAATTGTGTATAAAATATTAGTATTAGATAGGAATACTTGATACCATATAAGTAAGTTGGCGACCATAGTCAAGGGCAACCAGAAGGCTCCCTTTTCGATAACTACTACACTGAGGTGTAGAGGAGGACGCTACTTCTTTCCCCGGATTGCTCCATTTTACCTTTGATATGTACTTTATATTGCTGAGTGTTAAGCAAGGCGGTATCAAGTACCATTTTTAAAGTCTTTCGTATGACGCGACCTGGGATTGAATCCAGGTCTCCTGGACCATTGGTGAACACTCTACCCACTAAAATATTAATATTAGATTGGAATACTTGAAACCATATAATTTTGTATCAAATATTAGTATTAGGAATACTTGAAACGTAAAGTAAAGTTGGCGACCTTAGTCGAGGGTGACTCAAAGGCTCCCTTTTCAATAGTTACTATGCCGAGGTGTAGGGGAGGGCACTACTCCATTCCCAGGATTGCTCCACTTTACCCTCAATCTTCACCTTATAGTGCTGAGTGCTAAGCAAGGCAGCATCAAATACCATTTTTTGAGTCTTTGGTATGACTTGATCTGGGATTGAAACCTGGTCTCCCAGAACATTGGCAAACACTCTACTCATTAGGCTAATGGTCCAGTTGTAACCATATAATTGTGTATAAAATATTAATATTTGATAGGAATACTTGAAACCATATAATTGTGTATAGAAATTATTTGACAGGAATACTTGAAGCCATATAACAGCAAAAAATTTTAAGAAAGAAAGGATGTAAATATAAATGTACAATGTACACCTCTGGGCATACAATAACCCTACATGGGCTGACATATTAAAATCAGTCAATCAAAACTTAGTAAATATCTTATATGCATTTGAATATTCATTCATTTATTATTTTTACAGGATCTTACTCAAAAATTGAGGGAACTTGTGGTATAAAATTAAAAGGATCAAGAAAAACCTATACACATTTGACCCATAGATAGGATCCTATCAGGTGCTCCAACTCTGGGCCGGAGTGGACCTGGGAGCAATGGCAATGAAGGGGTACTCCACATTCACCAAAACTCCAGCATTGCTGAAGCCTCACCATCAGATGGTTTAATGTCATATCCAGGATACTTGTTTGAAGGGGTCTTACTCCTCTGCAGAGATACAGTCAGTGTATTCTACAATCCCAGCTGACTGGGCTTTTAAATTTTTGGGAAAATATGCGACTCTGTTAGTACAGCACCCTTATAATACACATTAAACTTTATTCCATGTGAATTTTCCTTGTTTCCTAAACTGAAAATTCATATAATGGGTAAGGTTTGAGAATGTGGGAAACATTAAAAGAAATACAATGGTACAGTTTCATCCCATATCAAAAGATGAATTTCAGTGGTGCTTCAAACAATGAAAATCTCCCTGGAACAAGTGTGCTAAATACCAAGAAGAAAATTTTGAAGAAAATTAACATTTTATTCATTGTTCATTTCTATCTTGATAAATACATCTTCAGCATCAATACTTTTTGAAAACACCTTGTATGTTATATATGTACTAATGTTTACCAGGTAGAAGGCAAAAAAAGAGGAGTGGTGAGGGAGTAAAAAAAATTACTGCAAGAATTTATTTTAAAACTTAATTCCAATACTTAAAGAGCAAACCTATAAATCTTCATTAAATCCCAGGACCAGAACATCTATATACTCAGCTTAGCTTCACTATCAAAACATTCTTTTATAGGAGCTGCAAACCTCTACAATCAGTTTAGCTATTTATCTACGAGAAGGAAAATACAACAAAAAACCTGAATAGAACATCACACCCATTATCCTTCCTCCTTCAGCCATGGCATGTTTAAAGTATAGTTTATCATTTGACTGTCACATTACACTTCATTAGTGCAGGTGTGAGTGCTATTCCTCTCATCTAAACCAACCAAGTCCTACAACAATAGTATTGGGATATAAATGGCATTAGGAAGATGCTACTGGTGGTAGTTCCACTTTCAGCTTTGCATGCTGGTGGTTTAGGGGTGGGTGGTAGTTTGGAAGACAGCTGTATCCCTCAACCCTGAACAATGTAGTAACTCTACCTACAGAGTTTACATGAGGAGAGTCCTAGAGAAGGTAGCCTAAAAAATCTAGTCTTGTCACCTCTCAATTTTCAAAAACAGTCATACCACACAAAAGGAAACCTAAACTAGATGGAAATAACTTTTCAAGCCCTTGTCTGCTGGAACATGAGAATGATACAAGATATAGACAATTCTGTTCTTGCATAAATGGTCTTACTAAATAGCCATTTCTTGTAGAATCCACTGTAACATTTGTTAAAAAAGTGTTCTATAAGATTGTGTTATTTTTTATGTTAGGAAAAAAAATCATGTTTTTTTTATTTTTTTGGTATCTTTAATTTAGGCAAAGAAAATGTATGTCACAGAAAAGCGAAGTATAACTCCATTACGAGATATTGCAGATAACGTTTCAGAATCAGGGAGTACCAGTGGCAAGCGGGTAAGTTGTTTGTCTTTGTACATTTCATAAAGAAAGGCAATCAAGACTATTTTTAACTCATACCTATTTATTTCACTTTTTTTTTCTTTCCTTATCTTAGAACATTAGAATAATTTGTCTATTGGACAATTATATCAATTCCAAATATAACTTTATAGACTCTCTCTCACTCTCTCTTTCTCTCTCTCTTACACATTGTGTCAGATTAATTACTCTTATGATATATGGTTTCCCTTACCCTAACCCCTTTTTATTAAATTCTTAAAAGCAATGATTAAATTCTGAATATAGCCACAGATAATTTACCTGCGATAAATTTACCTTAAGATCAATTTACTGGCAATAAATTTACCATCTGCTGAATTTACTACATAATGAATTTACTGATGATGAATTAACCACATGATGAATTTACCGACAATGATTTTACTGGACACGGTAAATATTGTGCGATTGAGTAAATATGTCCACTATTTCTTCATTATTCATACATTATGGAGCCACAGATATTTGTACGATTATTGATTATCTCCAAGGAGGATTCTTATTTTTGTTTCTTCTGAAAGTAATTACTTTCAATTTTTCATTGAACAGATACTACACATTAATCATAGACAAAAGACCAAGAAGAGTATTTTGTGCTGCACTTTTAAGGTAACTGATACAAAGAAGCAGGTCTCTCTTTCTCTCTGACCCTTGGCAGTTCCCAACTCTTTTAAGGAATTATATTAACTTAGCTACTTTTTAAGTTTCTCTCTTTGTCTTCATCACTGTAAAACTATTCTGCTGATTCAAATTATTATCCATTTTTTTACTTGGAAAAATGAAGGAAATTGAGCTTTTGCAGCTATGAATGAAAAGTTTTGTCATTTCGAGTTTTGTCATTTTAATTACTAACAAAAGACTAAAGAAAAAGGAAGGTTTTAGAGAAATTGGGAGACATTGCAAATTGCTAAAGGAATTTTCACCCTGTTTACTGGGATATACAACTAGTTTTGTATATTTTATTGATTTTATTTACTGATGACATCATTTCTCTAAACAATTCTTTGCTTGTTTGTTTTTTTAATGTGGCTCTACAATGAATTGAATTCTCCTTGTTATAGAATCTTTAGTCAATGTAACTGATCCTAAATGAATGAATATAAAAATGTAAACCAAACAACATGGCTTCTCATTGATCAACTCCTGAAATTGACATGTGGTAGGTCAACAAAAAACTTCATCCACCTGAAAAGTGGATCTACATTATGCCAAAAGAAAATGGTGTACTTTAATATTGTTTACAATAATGATTTTTTTAAACAATTTCAGTCATGAATTTAAGTATACATTTTCCTGGTAATGACCGAAACAATGATGGTGTTTTTTAAATATTGTTATTTATTATGAATGTCTACATGATTAAAAAAGACAACGTATTATTTTAGTGTGTTAATTGCAAATGTTGCTGATTGTTTCAGGGTGCTAACCGGAAAAGGCGATTGTCAGACACAGATTTAGATGTCAGTTTTCCAGTTCAAAAACGACGAGTAAGTTTAATTTTTTTTTATAAGTTTTAATTTGAGACAATAAATAATATTAATTTGCTGGCTGATATGTCATAAGTCTATTCTTAATAATGCTGCAATTATTATTCGTTTATTAAGCTTACCTATGTCTTGTCTGGTCTCTTTGATAAAATAAAATAGGAATTTTTCCAAGATGTAGCTATGTCACTACTACTGTATGGTTTTGCCACTTGGTCAAAAAAAAGTAAAGTTGTTGACCTTTGTCCAGGGTGACCCGAAGACTCCCTTTTTAATAGCTACTACACCAAGGTGTAGAGGAAGATGCTACTCCATTCCCTGAATTGCTCCACTTTACCCTTGATCTTTACCTTATAATACTGAGTGTTAAGCAAGACAGTATCAAGAACCATTTTTTGAGTCTTTGGTATGACTCGACCTGGAATTGAACCCCGGTCTTCCGGACTATTGGTGAACACTCTACTCATTAGGCCACTGGCCCGATACAAAGCAACTAGAGAAAAAGCTAGACCTACACAAAGATGTTGTGCACGGTTTTGAACAAATCCTAGAAGCAGCACCCTACAAAACAGCAGCTGTACAGCCACTTATCTCCCATCTCATAAACCATCCAATTTAGACAAACTAGACATTATGAGCACTACTCGAGAAGTGAGTACAAACTTATAAAGGGCTTTCTCCTGTGGGCTCTTAATCATGGATACACCAGTGTTGGCTGACCAGCAAAAATATTCATCAGCTCTGTGTGGAGCCTGGATGCTATCTAGAGGACTACCCAAGAGTGATGGCTGATAGGGAAGGATGTCAAGAGTGTCAAAGGAATGTGTGCTGTCAGCACATCTTGATGATAATGAGCATGCCACAATAGTTGAGAAATAAAGAATGATTATATGAAAAAAATGCTTTCCTCTGCATTAAAGTCATTGACTCCAAGTTTTGACAGAGTTTAATCATATTTTTTATATTCTCACCAGTTTTAGTTCATGATATTTTTATATAATTTTTAAATTGTGTTTACCTTTATTGCTTCTAACACAATTGAGAAACAAATCTACTAATGATTCGGTGAAAACCCTATACAAATTTTGGACATGGAAAAATTTATTAGATTTATCTTTGAAATAATTTAGATATATAAGTATCTCAATAAGTCCAATTAAGAAAAAAGCATTTATTTTATGCAACAAATATTTATTCTTCTTGTCCTGAGTATGACACTAAACTGCTTTTGGTGGTGAGGTTTCAGTTCTTGAACTTAGAGGATTATGGAGTCATCCCTTGAGTAATAGTAATTACTCCTAGTTCCACTCTAATTAGGTTGTGTAGTTCTGAAGGTAAGTGGGTAGATATAAAGGTTCTCCAGTAATCTCAGAGGGATTCTGAACCAACAAAGGCCCCTGTCCCTCCATACAAGACTTATTTCTTTAGGCTTCTCTGTAACTGATTTAGGCACAAGATATCTCAATGGAACCATGTGCATTCTTTCCATGCAGAAACCTCACATGGGCATATTCTGGATTGGTCCGTAATATTTCCATTTACTTCACAAAAAGATCATACTTGATAAATTGTACTTGCTGTTTTAAATATGCTGGGCTCTTGGAAGCAATCCAAGAAAGTTGTGACTGTCTTGTAGTTGATCTCTGCTTATGGAAGAAGAATCATTTGTGAGGGGTACAGTTAGTAGCAGTGCATAGCAAAGACCTTATTGAATAAAGAAATCTCAGTTGCACTTTCCTCTTCTGAAAAACATTTAGATTATTGGTTGTTATTGGCAAAAGCACAGTTCTAAAAATTTTGCTGTTGTATAGCTCTACCTATTTGTTGGGCAGAACATGATATTGTAATTGTAACTCAAAAACTTAACACATTAGCTAGTAACAATATTTTAATTTTTTTATTTTCCTGCAACGCTTAATATCGAAAATAAAATTTACACTTCACTGGTCTATAATGAGTTGAAAATGTTATTCAATGAGGTAATTTCTACACTTCCATAAGTCCTCTACTAAGTCCCAAGCATCTTTTTCTATTAACAAATGCTTCTGCTCAACAGTGCGAGAAAAGAATCAACAGAGAATCCCTTATGAATTAGTGTAGCACATATGGTATATTTAGAGACATTAGTTTCAATAAAAAAGGAATCAACCAGATCAATAGGCCAAGTTATAGTGTTATCAATGTTATTTTTTCTGAGTTTAAAAATACTGTAAAGCAGCTGGGACCCAGGGAAATTTATATATATATGCAAAGGCATAAACTTAGGAATCCTTGGGATCCATCTGGAGTAATGTGCTTGCATTCTCATTGCCTGACAGAGGCAGGCAGTATTTGGGGGCAAAAAGAATTTTATCAGTGGTTCCAAACAATCTTGGTCAGGGTGAATCTTCCCATTGGATATGGATTACCTAAATAAAGTGATTGAACATAGTTTATAAGAGCATTTATCTTGATTTAGGATTAGATTGAATTTCTTAGCTACCTCAATGAATTGGCCAAGGTCATTATTATACTCCTCCTCAGATTCTCTACATATGATGCCATTATCTATATATGCATATATTTCATTAAGATGTTCTTTTTTTTTTTTTTTAAATTATCAATCACACACTGAAAACTCCAAATAGGATTCTATTGATCTTGTTGAGTTTATGCACAGCTTTAAAAGTAATATAAAACTTTTCTTCTTCCTTTATAATAACTTGATGATAAATACTCTGGAAGTCTAAAGTGCTACATATTTCATATTTAACAATTCCATTCATATGCTGTCTATTCGAGGAAGAGGATAAGCATTGAACTGTGTATACTTGTTAATAATTAGTAAATAGTCCATGACCATTTTTTTGTGGTTATCTAAGGTCAATAAAACTTGTGCTCTCCAAGGAGATTAACTAGACCAGTTTATGTCTTCCCATAACATTCTAACTATTTCCTTTTCAATAAACTTTTTTTCTCTAATCTCCATGATTTAATAATGATTGGGTTACAATCAGCTGTTAGATTAGTAAAACTAGATGGAGGAATTCTAACTGCACCAAGGCTGTACAACTCAAAGGGTAGTTTAGGTCTGTCAAAAACAGTTTCCAAAGATTGATGGTATTGTAAAAACTCATGTTCCTAATTATTATCAGTGCATAAATCAGGCAAAGCAATTAATCTGGAATTTGAGTAAATTTTCCCTGAAGTTTTTGATTCACAGTGTGATAATGAAGGATTTCCTTTCAGACTAATACCTTTAGGGAAAGGTATGAACTCCCTTATCCCCTCAGTTATAGGTTAAATACTACTGTTCTTGTACAAAGATGGGTTTGTCATTGAATAATTCACAAAGGTTGATATGCCATCAATCAAAAAGAAAAGCCAAACCAAGGATTTCAAATGAAAAAGACTTTACTTTCATATGGAACAATTTTCCATTTATTTGCCTGTACTACCCACTTCTTAATAAAATTATCTGAGTTACAAGTGTCCATTCATATCTTGACTAGTACCATGTTTACTATAGAAGTAACTACAGCTTTGGCTTGGCAAACAGGAAAAGCAAGTCATTGTAGCTATCATAGCATCTAGTATCAACTCAAAATAAATGCTAATGAGTGTAGCATTAAAAAATTTAGTAGATTTACACACTTTAGCTAAGTGTCTCTTCATTTTACAAATATTACATATGGTGTCTTGGGTAAGACACTGTGCTTGAGGATCCTGTTTAATCTTGATCTTATATATTTGCACTTAATAGGGGCTAGCTGTTGGCTGTAGGTGGCTACTCATAAAGTTTTAGGACCAGATCCTGGTGGCTGAACGGTCCTTGATCTGGCAATCGAGTGGTCAAGTGACTTGTTACATTTCACTTAGTCCCTTACTGAAGCGATCAGAGTGGCCTGATTCAATCAATTGGCTGGTCACATCAGCCTCTAGCATCTAATATGATTTTCCCATATTCTGCTTATGAGGCAAAGCAAGTACTCAACCCTATGTTATCTTATAGGTTCTGGGAGGCGGTGGCTAAGGCTCACTTGTGTTAAGAGAGTGGAACTTCAGTCTCTGTTGACACAGAGTACTAAGTATTGGATACTGGGGGCCTGAGATTATGTAACCTTTTAACTGCTCTCCACTCGTCCTGTCTCTCTGTTTCTTTCTCTCACTCTTACTATAACTTGCCACATCAATACACTGGTTTGCACAATTCTGCTACCAAGCAACAACCATGCCCTTCCCCACAATGCTTCTTTTATACCAGTTCTGGCTGACCGAAATTTGCATATGTTGCAAACCCCGTCCCAGTGGAGATGAGATGCATGACCTACCAATTACACTCCTAAAGACGCTCACGCTTCTGTTTTTCCATACTTCTAATGCTCTACATGCAAGACACATTCGTACAATTTTCGAACTTTGAGGTAGGCCATTTTGCTCGTCATTTCTTGTTTCTTTCTTTGTGGCGATAAAAGGAATTCAATTTTCAATTCACGCAGCTTCGTTGGCACATTTCATTTCTCTCGTTCACTTAGTTCACCACCTGTTTTTTATCCTGCTGTGGACGTTGGCTGAATTCATGTAAATGTCAGCTGTCCTGCCTACATATACAGCAGGCTATTCGTTGTCTCTTTCAACAACAAATCCCGGTTGGCTCATCAGAGACAGCAGGTCTGCGGGTTCTGTCTTTCAGTTTCACTACAGATTAACTTGGGCTCAAGGTTCCACTCCCAACATAAGTATACCAGTAGTGTATCCCTGTCTACTCAAGGCAAATGGGTTCCTCCTTTAGTAAATTCCCAACAGAAGTTGGATGTTATGGTGGGTGGTGGAGTACAAGACTAGTGAAAAATGATAGATATGGCTTATTTAGAGAAAAAAAACCTCTTGTGCACCCCATACAAATTACCAAATATATCCCATCCAGACGCAAATGCATAAACCAACATAGATAATAACAGCAACATAGAAGAAGCAATACTTCTTTTCCTAGTTTCCTAGTCATTGAATCGACAAAAGAAAAACCTATTACAAGGGTTTTCTCTTTTGCAATAGAAAGATTTCTTTCAGCAAATGTAGGTATTTAAAAGAGTAAAAATAACCTGTAACAATTATCTAATTGTGGAAGTAACTAAAAAGAAATATGCTGAACTATTATTAAAAATGATCACTCTTGTGAGAGTGAGAGAGAGAGAGAGAGAGAGCCCCCCCCACACACACACACACAGGTGGGTTTATTAATGGTTCTAAGGGATTGGAATCAATTTACTAATTAAATGGATAGAAGGGTAATTCCAGAAATAATTTTTTTTTTTTTTTAATACAGAGAAAGAAAAGGAATTTCCTCTTTTTTTTTTTTTCCTTTTGGAATGACGTTTCTGGGGTTGACTTTGTTAGTTAAGTGAGTGTGATGGTTCGGGGTGATTGATGGATGTGTTCGTTAATTAAAGCTTATGATAAATGGTGAATGGGATTTTGAGTGGTCTAAGGACGAAATCCTGACCCAAGGTCTGAGACAAGATAAGTAGGCTTAGCAGACTTAAGTGGACGATGGCTGCGGAAAACTCAGCAGGGAATCCAAATTCATTTTTAGTATCACTTGAGAAGCAGTCTCCTGCAGAGGTTCAGAGATTATGCAGTCAACAGGGAAGACAGACATTTGAGCAGTCAGAGAGAGACATTTTTTCGCAGTCCGACAGAGACACCAAACACTGCAAAAATGACTTGTGGAATCTTGCTGGTCCGATCAGAACCAAGAGATGGAAATAGAATCTTTGCGAATCCAGATAATTTTGTCCAAGCTGAGAAAGCAAAATTGCTAAGTCGATATGTTTGTAACTAAGATCCGTAGTTGTCTCCCTTATATCGTCTGAATAGGTCAGACTGATTTCGTCTTTCTCTCTCTGTGACTCCCAATCGAACGAGTGAATCTCGTGTGACTTTTTTTTTTGTACTCTATGCATTTGTGTAATTTCTTTTGTGGTGAGATAAAGACAATAGTCTTAAAAAGGTTTTATTATACAGGAATCAAAAGTGTTGCTTGTTTCTTTTTGTGCCCTTGTGGTTGCGACAAGAACTCTTTTTTTCGCAAATAGTGATTCCTTTCGGCATGGAACCCAGCCTAATCAACTCCCACAATTGGACCATTCTGAGGGATCAGAGCACCGCTGTTCGGATAAAAAAATTCACAACATGGCGAATAGTAGTGGTTCCTTCAGCTCAACAAAGGGAGCCCGTGTGATTTTATTTCGGCCAAAACTGCCAGAGAGACAAGATACAGTTACCGGCAGCTGAGTTCTATGTCAGACTCTCTACAATATAACAATCAAGACATATCCACATAGATCCCTCAACACATCCAAGGAACTAGTGAGAAGTTCTGAACTATCTGCCTGTTCCATCAAAGAAATATAACTCAGCCTAAAAAAGATAAATATCTGATGTTAAGAGAATATCAATAAGAAAAAATGACCAACTTATTAACACCAACACTTACATCCTTACTTTCAGCACCCCCAAATCTCCATTTAAACTTAAAATTGGCTATATGAATGTGAAAGTTGATACTTATATCCCTTATCAACTCCAATGATACAACTGCCAAAATTTTGGGCACAATGAAAGCTGGTGCCCGAAAAAGTAAGAAGGATCGTTCTGATCACTTAGAATCCACATGGAAACACCTAAAATTCATAAACTGTATTGTATATCACCTGGCTGACTCAAGACTGTAAATTGTGGAAAAAAGAAAGAGGTAATGAAAATTGAATATAATCAAGACATCCTGTTTCCAGAGGCATGAAAATTCATAAAGACCACCTTCCCAGCTAAGCCCTACTCAAGAGTAACACAACCTATACACTTTCTCATAGAATATAAAGCTTTCACTCACATCCAAAAACACCTTTTCAATGTAAATAATATGAAAGATCTATTTGAAAATATCAGCATAGGTGAAATGCTGTCTTTTTCAAGAGAAACATAATCATATCGAAAAATATAAGCATGAACCTGATCAATACTATACAAAGTAACCTCGCAACTTGATCCCCAATGATGCTAACATATCGTCAAAACTGTTAACTACAAAAAAGTAATTGTAGATATATAATGTACCTTATTTCTTAACCTCTAAACATAAAATAACTCCAGACAGGTTGATATACTGTTAAAATCAACTAAACCAGACCAAACCAAATCTTATGTATTTGGCACAAGCCTCAACAATAGCAGTACTGATTTTAAATTACAGTCTTTTGGGAGAAGTTTAAGAACCTGGAGAAAATGGTCAAGGGACTCACTTGGCATATGCCTAGCATAAATCTTATTTTTTGCTTTTATGTAGATTTTTTGACAGTATCTATGACGTTCTCGTAATTTGGGCAGTTGGCAATATACTTGTATATTCGAGGAATGATATAGTTAATAAGAAGGTCCAGTGGATCTAAAAATTCTTTATGTTGTAGAAGGGTCCTGGAGAATTTGTAGGTCTGGAACCAGTTGAGTCACTCTGTCGTCACCATGTAGAAACTAAAATTGGCATCAGAAATCTCTACATTTTATAGATTAATGTATAATAAACCGAAGTAAGGTAGCCAAATCCAAAGTATGTCTGAAAAAGACTTTACCATACATTAATCTAACATAGGTTTATTATGAATTTCAAAAACAAAATTAAATAAAACACAAGACTATCCAATCTATAAAGATAAAAACATTAGTATCTTCTGCATTTTTGAGAAAGACAATTAGGAATATCTTCTACCTAATAATATTTCATTACAATACCGAGCCATTGGCCTAATGAATAGATTGTTCGCCAATGGTCCGGGAGACCGGGTTTCAATCCCAGGTCGAGTCATACCAAAGACTCAAAAAATGGTACTTGATGCCGCCTTGCTTAACACTCTGCATTATAAGGTAAGGATCAAGGGTAAAGTGGAGCAATCCAAAGAAAGAGTAGCACCCTCCCCTACACCTTGGTGTAGTAGCTATTGAAAAGGGAGCCTTCAGATCATCCTCGACTTAGGTCACCAACTTTACTTTACTTACAGTACAACAAAAAATCAGATCAAAATTCAGCTGATAACCATTTGTTAGGCTATGGATTTGTTGGATCCACTAGTCATGTATTTAAAAATATTTTTTGATTTCATTTAAAAGAATTGATTATTATGTGCATTGAATTTACCCTAACTTTTCTATAATATACTTACATATTTTCAGCTTTTTAATCAATTTGTTAATTTCATTTTTACAGAAAAAAGGCCGACCACCACTTCATGCTTCTGGGTAAGTATTTTTATATTAGAAAATAATGAATTTATTCAGTGACACTGGATTATATTATTTGATAATTACTTTAATTTGCTGATATTAGCACCATATTTGTTTATCCACATATTTTGGACTTTGCTTCTTTGAAATTCATTCATTATAAATCACAGTATACTATGAATATACTGTTCAACTTTATACTTAAACAGAAATAAATGAGCTTATCTCATGTCTTTTAAAACAAAAAGATTAGTCCAGATTAATAAATATTTTATTGATTATTATATTATGAAACAAGAGCAAAATTAAAAATTACTTCATATAAAGTAATCAGTAAACCATATTTTATTAGTTTGTTTATATACTGATCTTAAATTTACTTATTTTGATTGATGATGTGTATGTACATTTTATTCCTGCTAGTAGTACTAAGGTGAGTCAAAAGTTTTGCAATATTTTAGTAACGTGAGTCACAATTTAGTAGCTCTGGTTACTTTTGTCAAGGTTGTGAAGGAGATGAACCACTCTGGACTGTAAGATGCCGAGCTCACCTGATACTCTCTGAGTGCTACTCATTAGATTTGCCTCGATGACTAGGAGCACAGCCTTGTAATCCATGGTTTTTCTTTAACTATCTCGTTACTGGACTGTGATCAACTACAGCTTCACTTTTTGCACCACAAATGTTTTTGGTTGCTTCCTGTCCAAAGTCATAAAATATAAGTTCTCAAATTAGTCTACATTGCTCATTTATCTGTGCAGCTTTCAAATCATCCCTAGAATGAATCAATGCACAATGTGTCAGCACACCAACTACCACAAGTGGGAACATTCCACAGCTTGAGCTGCTTCAATCATGTAATATATGCACCACAAACTATATACCCAAATATTACAAACTTTTGACTCACTGTATTAGTTTGTTTATATGCTGATCTTAAATTTACCTGTTTAAATTGATGACCTGAATGTCCATTCTATTGCTATTAATAATACTATGATTTGGTCCGTAAATGATATTTGAATATGGAATTAATTAATATTTTAATTCTTGGAAATAAATTTTTATGTTACTCTTGAACTTTTCTAGAAGAGTCACTCCATCAAAGACTGTCAAACAAAATGAACCTGTAAAAAGAGAAGGACCAAATGTAAGTGTCTCTTTTTTTTTTGTATCCTTTTATAATTTCTGAATTTCCTTTCATATAGTTCAATCTAATTTTGCTAAAGAAGCAATAATCTATAAGAATTGTTCTACGTATACAAGCATGTATGTCTAAGATTCTTGGATTGATTTTAACTATGTTCCCTATTTCTTAATGTATTATTCAAACTTTGTCAATAAAAACTTTTTTAGGATGTAATTATTATTATAGCACAAAAGTGAGGATGATGACTTTTCTGTTAGTATTCTATAAGATACACAGCTGTCAATATTTGAACATTTGTTATGCAATTTTTATTGATCCCGTGTTGCTCAGTTCGTAGAACTAACAAATTTATATGGTAAATTAGAAAAAATATCTCCTGCAACTAAACAAACTTTAAAAAATGCCCTGATTATTTCATTGAATGAAACTGATAATTAGTATTATGTGATGTGAATTGTAAATAAAACTGATTTTCTGTTTTGTCAATATTATAATAAATCCTCTCAAATGAAAAATAAATTTGAGTGAAAACGCATTACATACTAAATATAGTTAAATGGCTTATAAATTTTGAGAAAATTAGTTTTAATGAATTTGTAAATTCTGGTGTTGCTTTAATATCAATTATTATTTATTATTTTCAAATGAAAATTATTATTTGACTCTTAGATGATATCCCTGTCAGTTGGGGCTGTAAGAATATGCCAACTGCATGTCTGTGGAGGGATAAGACCCCCTCCCCCAAATGAAGCCACCGGTTAGCCGTGGGTGGCGACCTGTGATGCTTGAGTATTGAATTCTGGTGGTTGAGCTGTCCTTGATCCAACAACCGAGTGGTCATGTGACCAGCAACACACCGCTTTGGCCCAAACTGGGCTAGATGGGTGGTCAGACTGGGCCGATTCAATCAATTGGCTGGTCATGTCAAGCCCTAGCATCTATATGTTTAGTCCTGACTATATTCAAATTGCACCTGTGGCAAACAAACACACAGCCCTTTTTATCGTATAAGTGCTAAAAGGCAGTGGTTGAGGGTCAATCGAGTTGAGAGGATGGGACTTTAATCTCTGTTGAATCATAGAGCACCAAGTATACGATACTGGTGGCCTTGAATTGGCAGGAGTTTGGGGCCTTCCTCTTGACTCAAGTATTCCAGTAGTATATCCCTGTCTCAACCAAGGTAAAACGGTTCCCTCCTTGGTCAATTCCCAACAGAAGTTGGACTCTATGTGGGTGGTGGAGCACAGGACCAATGAAAAGTTTATCAGTAGACATAGCTTATTTAAAAAAACAAACGAACCCCACCCTCAGAACCAGATTCAAAGAAAAACCTATAATCATAGACCAATGAAGCTGAAAACAAAAAAAAACCCCAAACCAATTAAAAACTCAACCCAAACAACAACAAACTCCAGGTATCCCTACTATTACTACAAAAGCCAATAATCCCCCACCAAAAAAATTGGATAACAATAATACCAAAGACAACCCAACAGAAAATGAAACAACAAATTCTCCAAAAAAAATGAAACACAAGCTAAAAAAGGAGACATAGATCAACTTAAAGAAAAAAGAAGAAAATCAAAAACCAATTCCAAACCTTCCTATAGAAACTAAAAACAAACCAAATGGAAATTGAAATGGACTCAACATCCACAATCAAAAAGCTGAGGCAACTTAAACAGAAAGCACAAACTCCTATTGGCCAAGCTAGAAGAGTATATATAAACATCAAAGTGAATAGTGAAAAACCAGGAGGCACATTTAAACTGCCCCCAGCCAAATTCGATGCTGTCCCCTCAGCATCAAGAACAAAGTCACCTATGGGAATGAATAAACAGGGCAATTCTCTGGGATCAACAAAATCCCTACAAAGATCCTAGTGTAGAAAGCATGGATAATGACACAGGCCGCATAGTTGCCAGCCTTGATCTGGAAGGTATAACAAATAACCACAATACTAGAAACCATTTAGCTGTGCACAAACAGATGAGCACAATCCCTTTTACAAACCATCCAATTAAAAAGTAAAAATGAAACTGCCGACTAACTAATCTCTTGCGTATCATGTATATTTATTTAAATGTGTGCAAACAAATGACTGATGTTAAATTGTTGCTGGTGCATAGCAGTGCTCGAAACCAGTTGACTTTGTGCAAACAAATGATTAAAAAGTAAATAGAATGGTTTGTATTGGATGGAAATGCATGAAATCATTTAACTGTGAAGAAAAATAAGCTTAGGCTTGTTTAAGAATGTTATTAGCAAAATGTTTACAAATCATATGTATAACCATTTTACTATGTGCAAACAAGTTGTTGATGTTGGGTTGAATTGCTAGTGTTATGTATCAGTGCTTGGAACCATCTGATTGTGTATGGGTAAGTGGGCTCTTGCTCATTTGGAATATTATCTACTAAGTATTCATTTGGAGATCTTACATTTAATATGTGTATAAGCGAGGTTTGGCATTGAGTGGTCTGCAGAGGTTGATGTGCCATAAAGCCCAACAAACTAAAGAAACCAACCAAAGTAAACTAAAGAACATCTTGAGTTTAAAAAAAAAAACCCTACCTTTTCTCCAAAATCTGTCCAGATCAACCTTTTCACCAATATCTGGCCAAATATAATCAAATACTATCATAAAAACCCATACCTGAGACCCTAAGGCCCACAAACCCACAGAGCTTGATATGCTATTAAACAAAACTCAAACTCTTTTATATAAACTCAACTAAATATAACACAGTTGTAAAATATAAAGAATGCTAAATAGTTATGGAAGGTATTATTAACAGCTATCAACAAAATTCTGACTTTTGCATTACAAATGTTTTTACATTTTATAATTTTGACCAACTTTTACATGATTTCCTTTCTACAAACATGCACACACATTACATTTTTAAAATACTTATTCTTTATATTTCAGTGGGATCCTGAACGTCTAATTCCGGAAACTTTATTTGTGATGGGAGCCAGAGCTAATAAGTAAGTTTGCTATCATAAACACCTTTATTTCCTATGGTTTAACCTTTTTCTTCTATACTTCTCTTTACAAGCTACTGGGTGACATGATAACAGTAAAAATATTTCTCTTTGGAATTTTCCTTTGAAATATTTGGATTTGCCAAAATACAAATAAAACTGTAGAAGAGAAATGGAAAAACGTGCTTGTGTGTACCTGGTGTGCAAAGGTGAAAATGGTCGCTCCAACGTCACGTTTTAAGAACTCACGATCTTGGATTCTCACGAGACTGACGAGGCTTGACAAGGACATGTGCAAAGCTCTAATCCTATAAAAAGAGCCCAGGCAACAGAGACAGTGCTAGCGTTCATAGTGAACTCAAGCGTTGCGGTTGGTGAGATACTTTATATCAAAGTGATTGTAAGAGACATTTCAGGAGGGCACTTTTCTAAGCTAAAGACGTTTGTGGTGAGGTCGTTGATAGTAATTGAAGATAAAAATTTCTGACCCCAGGTTACAGAATTCTCATCATAGTCGACATTGACTCAACCCCTGAGGATTTTTCAGTGACTGTGAAGCGACCCCTAATTACTACAAAAACTATTCATTAATCGTTAAGAATGGAACAAAAGTCTGTTAATTCAATTTTTTGGAAAATGGAGACTGCATGTTTTGTTCTTTTTATAGGGAAAAGGTGGATATTCTTTAAATATTTCAAAATCTTAGCAAATAATTGCGTTTGTAAGATTATTTGAATTGATACTCGAGCTGATTTTTCTTACACTATTACTCACTTTAACAAATATATTGTAGCTTTGATGAATACATTTTCAGTTTAAACTATAAAATGTGAGGTGCCCGTGGTGTAATGGTTATCGTTGTAGGAAATGAACACGGCGACACGAGTTCAAATCCTGGACATGACTGATTGCATTTCACATAGCACTAATACCCTTGGGAAAGGTATGAATCCAATTATTCTCCCTCCAGCTATGGGTAAATAGTAGGACAGACTAGCTTCTTCAGCCTTGGTGAGGCAACTAGTCTAAGAGAAGGAAAACTCTGAATTCAAACCTGTTAAACTCCGTTTAAAAATTGACCTTGTGTCATATCCTGCCCGAGCGGAGGGGTTGGTAAATATAAAATGTTTATTTTCAATTAACTTAAAAAGAAAATAGTAAAATGGAGTTTTAACAATTATATCTGGATAAATGGCTTCATATATTAAATCCTTAAGTTTGAATGATGTTGAAGCTTAAAAAGTAATCTTGTAAAATATACAAAATATTAGTCTTTCATTTATTAAAAAAATGTTTAATATAAATCAACTAATTTACTTTTCAGAGCTCTTGGATTTGGTGCTACTCGAGGTCGATTGTACATAAAACATCCAGAATTATTCAAGGTAAAATAATTTAATTTCATCTGAATATTATAAATGTTTTTGTTCTGTTCATATCAATTCTTTTAATGGAAATATTAAATATCACATTAGAAATTTCTAAAATAGATAATGAAAAAAGGCCGTCCATATCAGACTCCAAATTAACTAAATTACTCTACACTTTGGTTAATGTATTACATGTACAAAAATAAACAAATACATAATAATTTATCATGTAGTTTTATACATCAACAATAACTGATATTTTATTAACCCCAGAAATTAACTAACAAATGAGATCATCATCATGTCGTGCTGCTTGCACGGATTTCCCTGATTCTCTCTCACCATCTGTCGCTATCATCCATCACTTCTGGCAGGTCTTCCAGGCCACATCCTGTGTCCATACAGAGCTGTTGTAGATAAGTTCTAGCTGGTCATCCTACACTTGCATGTCTGTGTGAAGGGGTCCATAGGAGAACGTTGCTTATGAGTTCTTCCTTGCTCGTCCAGCAGTGTCCCGCATGTCTTGTTCATCTGATTTGATACAGATGCTGTTTTGTGGGATGTTGCTTTCAGGATTTGTTTAATATAGCTCGTAGCATCCTTGTGCAATTACTGTCAAGCTTTTTCTCTCTGTGCTTAGTCAGGATTCAAGTTGTGCATCCATACAGTAGTAGGGACACAACCGCTGCTTGGAAAAAATTGTTTTATTTTATCAGATAGGTCTGACTTCCATATGATTGATAGCCTATTGATACTTGTCCATGCCTTCACTTGTTGCATATTGATGTAATTTTCTGTAGATGAGACTCTGCTTCCGAGGTAGGTGAACTTCTCCACAAGTTTCAGAGAACCACCATTTAGTGTGGAGGTATCGCCACTTTAATTAAAGCACATGTACTCCATTTTGTCTGCATTCTCATGGAGACCTATGCTGCCTGGTGTTCACTCCAGACTATGCAGCAGGGGTTTGGCCTGGTCGGGTGTATTTGCCAGAAGCGCTATGTCATCAGCGTAATCCGCATCCATGATAGTTCGTGGGGGGGTTATCATCTGCTTCTTGCCTTTTCCAGTGTGAGGCCATTTTCTTTCATTAAATCAACATCCGAAGTATATAGTCAAGGCAGATTATAAACAGGAATGGTGCTAATGTGTCCCCTTGCAGCACACCTGTGACAATGTCAAAGAAGTTTGTGTCTCAATCCAGTGAGTGTACTTTTACTTTTGTGTTCTGCAAGAGTTAAACTAAAAGCTGCCAGCCAAGAAGAATCTTGTGGTAAGAACATTTTAAGAATTGGCTTGAAAAGTCCCCTAAAGTTACAAATGAACCTATCACAAAAATTATTAATAATTGACTAGATACAGATGAGATACACAGCACTAATTCATTTTATCTTGTAAAAGCTGAATAATAACATGTGTTATATAATTAAGGTAATGATTTTTTTATATGAATCATTTTTTGGACATATTTTTATTTTTAAAGTAGAGGAATTAATATTGTGAATTGAATTACCATGACCAGAAAATCTTTGGTGTCACTTGCGTGTGATATGAACTGGTGGCTCATTTGTAGAGTTTCGGCACTGCAATCTGTGGTCACTGGTTCGATCTCCAGTGGTGGAGATTATGGTATACACTGCTGATGAGACCTAATAAGGTCGAAACAGCTGTCCAGTGTTCCCGTATATCGTGCATAGGTGTTCGCCGCATCATTTTTGGTTAATTATATTTTATTATCTAGTTTGGTAAGGCTTTGAAGTACTTGATGTCTCTTAGTTTAGTTGCATAGTCAGATGGTACAGTCTTATGCCCGTGCAGAAAGAATATGACAACCATCATCTGTCATAATAAACCCCCAGACAGGAAATGGGGCTGGACAGCCGTTGGAGTGAATTGAGTGGGTTGATGATGTCAATTCTGGAAAAGATGGTCCTGAGAATTTGAGGATTTCGAAAAGACAGTTTAGTTTCTACCATTGAAACACGCGGCTGGGTTTTTCAGATCTGAAAAGCAGATCAATTTGGATCTCTACTGGCAGAGATCTTAATCATCACAAGATGTGCTGCACGCATGGGGGAGGGGGCTCAGCATAGTATGGTTGGCATATGCTTTTATGATTTGTGTCTCTCTCTTTGTGTCACCAAGGATTGAAGGTGGAAAGAAATAAACTTGTTTGTACCACCTGTATCTGTATTGTTAATGATATCATTATGTCTATACGACATATGTTCGATTTGGTGTGTAGTAACTTGCTATGTCTTTTGCAAAAAAAAGAAAAGAAAAAAGGAGACGATGGATTTTGAACATGGGTTGTCCACTCGGTGATTCACTGTACTTTAGACAATTAGAAGTGGCTAAGAATGATGAAAATCCATTTTAGGCGAATGTTATTTCATGCAGGCGAGAGAAAACATAAGATGAACAATTAAAACTCAGCTCCATAAACAAAAACAAATAAAAAACAACTGTGCTACCCCGGCTAAAGAAGGAAACAATGAAAAGTAAAGAACTCAACTCCAAAGACAAGAAAAAAAATGTTGCACCCCAACCAAGAAGAGCAGAGAAAAGAAGAACACCAAATATTGAAAGACAAGCAACAGGTTAATAAAAAAGAAAAGAAAAAAATGTTCGACACAAAGTCCCAGAACGAAAAAGGAAAAATTAGAACGAGAAAATCGAGAAGGCATAAAAGAAAAAAAAGAAAGATAAAGTACATTGCTCATTGTATAAATTTTGTGTCTTTCTCTGTCACTTTTAAGTTGCGTGGTTTGCACCCTATAGAATTTAATTACGAGAAAAAAAATTGGAAAGCTATGATAAGGCTCATGAGTTTAATTGTACATGTTGATACAGACGACTGCTATGTTAGGGAACGGTGAATCATAAGGGAAAAGAAAGAAGGGAAAAAGAGAGAGAAAAGAAGGGACGTACAAGCTTGTCAATTTGTCATAACAAAACCTCTGATGTGGTAGTATTTTTGGGTAACATACATATAAATGTTTTTTTTTTATGAATGAAATTTAGAGTAATTCAAAAATGCTCATTGTAAAGCATCGTAATTTTATATTGGGATATTTTTTCTATGTGTCCTTCAATTCTGAACACTGGAAGGATCCGGGTATCTATAATATGTTGTCAGAAGGCTCATATATACCTTTGAATCTGCAGTTAGGTCAGAGGGATGGGTTTGACATTTGGAAAAGTTGTGGAAATTGGAAGTGTTCTGTGAATTCTCCCAAGAATGGGATCAATATTTTGGGTACTGGTAGAAGCCATACCAGGTTTTGTGAAGGTCTTCCCCTAGAGAAGGGTCGAGAATTTTGAAGTACTGGTTAGTGGCCAGATCAGTGTTTTGTGAGGTGCCCCCTAGAATGGGTTCGAGAATTTTGAGGTACTCAAAAGGTTAGTAGCCAGACCAGCATTTTGTGGGGTCCCCCTAGAATGGGGTTGAGAATTTGGGGGGTTTTGTAAGAGACTAGACCATTGTGTCGAAGAGGATATTTTAGAAAAAGGGGATGAGAAATTAGGGAGTATGTGTGCAAAATCTTGACATGTCTTGTGGTATGCACTGGAGAATTAATGGACTTGGTTTCAAATTGTGCTTGAGGGAGAAATATAGTTGACCAAATAGGTAAATAAAGTACATTCATTAACTAATTGAAAAAGAGAAAGAAGAGAGACTGAAGGGCAGTGGAAAAAGTAGTGGACAGAGTAAAAGGTTTGGGTTGCTTAGGAAAAGAACCCCCAGGATATTTTATCTCACCTTTGGAAGTAAGCAAGAAACTAGTGTTGTGTTGTCATAATAAGTAAAAACAAAGAAATGATGGCTGGATATGAGTCATGCTTTTGTAGAGATACTTGTTGAAAGAAAAAGAAAAAAGGCACTCATTAGCTATTGAAGAGATGAGAGATTGACCGAATGACGGTGGTCAAAAGTTGAAGAAAAAAGGGATGAAAACAGGAACGGTTTGTGTTGGTCAAAAAGAAAAAAAGAAAAGGTTCCCAGGAAATTTTATCTCATTTACCTTGGTTTGATTACGAGAGTGTTTAACTGAAAATGTACGGGGGTGGGGGACAATAATAGTGTGCGTTATTAAAAATATATATATAAATTAATGACAGATTATGCGAGAAAAAGTTTTGAAGTAATGAGTTATGGATATAGAGGAAAAGCAAAAAGGTAAAAGACAGATGATGAGCAATTGATCAGTGAAAAAAATAAAAAGACTGAAGAGAAAATTGGTAAAATAAAATAGACATTGAATCATAAAATAAGAAGAAATGAAAAGTAAAGGAAGAATAATATAATTACTAAAGTTTGAAAGAAATTCAGAAGAAAAATAGACATTTGGATATAAAGTCAGAATAACTATTGGTAAGGACTAAGTAAAAAGAAAAAAAGAAAGAAAAAAGTGAGACACGAGAAAGAATAACTGCTTTGTCTTTCGAAGGAAACATGAAAAGAACCAGAAATTGAAAAAAAAGGAAAATTAAGGACAATGTGTACACTTTTTACTGACTTTTATTTTATCTTTAAAGAAAGAAAAAAGTGAGACACGAGAAAGAATAACTGCTTTGTCTTTCGAAGGAAACATGAAAACAAGGAAAGAACCAGAAATTGAAAAAAAAGGAAAATTAAGAACAATGTGTACACTTTTTACTGACTTTTATTTGTTGAATGAGTTATTGTGTTGTTTTTTATATGCTCTTTTGAATTGTTGTTGTTGTTATTTTATTGGTCAAGTTAGCATAAGGAAGAGTGCTAGATTACATGATTGTTACAGATTACGAAATTGGAAAGGAAGAAAATAGAGAAAAACAAAAGGAAAATCCATTCACATCAATACATTAGTTTAAAAAACTTTTTTGTTTGTTTTCTATAACAAAATAATTTTATTTTGTGAGGTGTTTTGTATAATTAAGGTAATGATTTTTTATATTAATAATTTTTCATTAATTATATTTTATTATCTAGTTTGGTAAGGCTTTGAAGTACTCAGTGTCTCTTAGTTTAGATGCCATAGTCAGATGGTACAGTCTTAAGCCCATGCAGAAAGAATATGACAATCATCATCTGTCATAATAAATCCCCAGACAGGTTGAAACAAGTGGCTGGGTTTTTTCCAGATCAGAAAAGCAGATCAGTTTGGGTCTCTACTGGCAGAGATCTTAAACACCACAAGATGTGTCACGCGTGGGGAATGGGAAGGGGGGGTGTCAGCATAGTATGGTTAGCATATGCTTTTATGATTTGTGCCTCTCTCTTCATGTCGCCAAGGACTGAAGATGGAAAGAAATAAACTTGTTAATACCACCTGTATTTGTATTACTGTTTTTATTGATAT
>CAUZXS010002019.1:0-37500 GCA_963585895.1 Sepioteuthis lessoniana
CAACCCCTCTGTCACAGGCAGGCTGTGACACAAGGTCAGTTTTTTAAGCTGAGTGTAACAGGTTTGAATTCAGCGTTTTCTTTCTCCTAGATTGGTTGCATAACCAAGGTTAAAGAAACCAGTCTATTCAACTATTTATTCATAGCTTGAAAGAGGACAGTTGGATTCATGCATCTCTCAATAGCATTTGCACAAAGTGAAATGCAAACACCCTTGTCCAGGTTTTGAACTCGGGTGGTCAATTTTATTTATACGACGATAACTGTTATGCTGAACACGCCTCCGAAAATCCGGTGTCAAGGTGCCATTTGTGGGTTAAATAGATCTCCTTGAAAATTATCAGTGTTTGAAAAGAATACTGGTGGAATATAATGGCCGAGGGATTTATTTAGGCTGAGAAACTTTCGGCTCAGTGCATGGGTTACTTAGGTGCAACATTAACGCAGGTGCACGCGCGTGCGGAGCGGACGTGTCACTCAGAGATGTCACAATAGCCCAGATGGGAAACGGGCTACAGAGTGCGGGTGACGTCACGCACCGGAAGCGCGCAGAGGATTTCGGGAATTTTGAAGAAAGTTACTTGAGTTGATTTCTGCCTCGAGGGAAGACGATTGGCTTTCGCTTGCTCGTCGAAGCCAGGCCAGTGGCCCTTTGTGGCGGGTGCTGCACGAGATGGGGGGGGGATGGAAAAGCCAGAATAGAAAGAATGTGTATCTCCTTATGTCGAAAAACCTTTAAACTCAAAGGTAATTAAAAGTTTCGTACCTGAACTAAGAAGTCGTAAGTGTTTTTCGTGTTTCGAGATTCCTATGTTCTATATATATATATAAATATATATGAACATTCTATGTACGTTTCACGTAGCCATATCATGGCTATGTAACACTGGAAGCACTTTCTTTAAAGAGGCGCTCAAATGCATAATCAAAATATGACACTACATCATTAGATAGTGTAGTGTCATATCCAGGACACTCGTTAAAGGAGGGGTCTTAAACTTCTGCAGAGAAGAAGTCGGTGTATTCTTCAGTCCCAGCCGACTGGGCTTTGTTCACGAGTGGGACTGGATATGGCTACGCAGAGGAGAAGTAAAACGAGAAAATGAATTTCCATTAATAATCTCGAAAGATAACGCCATAAAAACTATGTAAAAGTGATGGTATGAAAAGATTAAAAATCGTAAGGAAAAAAATAGGAAGAGTAACATTGAGGATGCAGCTAATCAACGACTTGAAAAATTTACAAACAAGAGTAAATTAATTACGGCTGCCAAGAACAGCAATAATTTTTAAAAAATAAGGACAAACAGGAAAGGAGGATGTATCAAATCGAGAAAACAAAAACAATATTAAAAAAAACGTCTTCAGAAGACAAACGAAATCAGGTGAGTTGGGATTTATGGCATATCAACCTTTCCTGGTTATTCAATACCGATTCCTTTATATATATATATATATATATATATATATATATATACATGGTTTGTAAACGCATTGTTTATAGATAGCATCTTTAAATAAGTCAGAACTCATTTGTTTGCACACGGTTAAATGGTTATACATATGATTTGTAAGTCAATAGTTTGTAGGTAATCTTATCTTTAAATGAGTCAAAGCTCATTTGTTTGCATACAAGTATTACCATTGTTTGCTCACAGTTAAATGGTTCCAACACGAATAGCTCTATTTAGTATTTTTTATTTTTATTTTCATGATACAACGTGTGAAAGCACGTGCGATACCCTGCCCTCATCAGCCGCCAACCAGGGGTGATAACACAGTTTCGGTAGCTCAAGGCGGTACTGCCACTCCTGGCACTATAAGGCAGCTTTTACCACCGGACAGGGTATTTATAAGAAATATGTATGTATATATATAATCATTTATTTGCACTCTCTTACACGGTTTTTAATAATGCTATCTAACATCAATAGTTTTATTTGCACACAGTTAAATAGTTTCAAATATCGCTCTGTATCCCTAACAAGTCAAGTTAAGCACACAGTTAAGAGTTTCAAGTATTGCTAATCAACACTAATAATTCAATTCAACATTACCCCTTCGTTAACACAAAGTTAAATTATTCCAAATATTGTTATGTATCACTAACAATTCAAATAAGCATCAGTCATTTGTTTACTTATAGTTAAAAGTTCATACAGCTCTATTTCTAACAATTCAATCTAGCAAAATTCAACAAAGTTAAATGGTTCCAAGTATTGCTATGTATCACTAACAATTCAATTAAACACCAGTCATTTGTTTACACACAGTTAAATGGTCAAACAGTTCTATTTCAAGCATATCAATTTAACATTAGTCATTTGTTTGAACACAGTTTAAATGGCAATCAGTTCTATTTGGCTGATAGATAGGACCCTATCAGGTTCTACCTCTTGGGGTCAGAGTGGTCTTGGGAGGAATGGCAAGGAAGGAGCACTCCACATTCTACAAAGCTCAAAGACTTGTGCCCGCCATTAGATAGTGCAGTGTTATATACAGGAAACTTTCTGCAGAAAAGCAGTCGGTGTATTCTTCTGCTCTAGCCGACTGGGCTTTTCTCACGAGTTGACCTGGATATGGCTACGCAGAGGAGAAGTAAAACGAGAAAACGAATTTCCATTAATAGCCTAAAAAGATAACGTCATAAAAACTGTGTAAAAGCTGTAATAGATAAAACGCAAGAGAATATAAAGTGTCGGCTACTTGGAGAAAGGGGCTGGCGAAACGTTTAGCAACAAAATAAGCGAATGCAGCAAAATGCCTCAGAAGTAGCACAATTGCAAGCACAACTGGATGGGATTAGTTATCCACTGGTAACTGTGCAAATTTGTCCATACTGAAAAATGGCGTATGCACAGACTGGAAACTGTCCTAGAAAAAGATCGGATAAATTTTCTAGGACTTTAATGGTATGGTTTGATGTGGTTTCTTTATTTAAAGACATTTTAACTTTCGTGGGTTATTTACTGTTAAAGCCATGCTTTTTGAAGGACAATCATGGGACTATTTAACCCATAGCTGGTGGGGGATGAGAAGTTACAGACCTTTCCCGAGGGCATTAGTCTAAAAGTGAATGTAATACCAACTGGAGTACGAACTAGCTTAATATGATGTTGCAATCCTGCAAGTTAGCATTTATACCACGGAGTATCCCTCTAGAGCCTTTGAAATATGACTGTATCCTCCAATCCTAGCTCTGGGTTTAATTTTAGTTAAAAAAAACAAAAGTGTATGTTAATTCGTTGACTTTACCGATTCAGCTGATCCCAGAACTGAAATAGAGAAAAACAAAGAACTAGATAGATATCTAGACCTTGCCGAAGAGTTTTTTTTTTTTTTAAGTTGGGTAAGATGGTGGTAACAGCACTCTCAATTATGACTAGAACCCTTGGAACAATCCCGAAAACTGAAAAATGGAAAGAGCGACCGAGACTGTCTAAATCACAGCCTTACTGAAACTGACTACAATATTGAAAATGCGTACTGGAGAGCTGAGGAGAATTGCTGTCACTCAGACTTTCGTTATAGTGATACATAAAGCTCGCAAGGAGTTGAATAGATTGATATGACACGAGAGATGAGCAATTGTTGGTTATACGCAAACGTTATAATAGGCGAATGCAGCAAACTAGCTCATAAGAAGTACAATCGTTGGCATGACTGGGTGAGAAAGGTTATCTACTTAGAATCGTGCAAGCAAATGATGTTTGGCTGTACAGACAAATGCTATATGCATAAACCAAACTCTGTTTTTGAAAATATGATACAAAATTCCCTGGGACTTTAAGATAAAAATGGTTCATCTAATCCCGGCCCGAAGTCCCAAAATTGTATTAATCAACAATAAAAAAAATAACTTGTCATCTACTGGATCTAAAGATAATAATAATCAGTTAGAATACTGAGAAAAGTCCTGGAGACCTGAGGAGTTTTGCTTTCACTCAGACTCCTTCATTGAAAAAAATAGGTGTGAAAAACTCGCCAGGAAAACCATGAAAAACTGGAAGGAAGAACTGACAGCAGTAGGAAAAAGCTTTGCTGAGGTGAAAATCCTGAGAGGGATCATCTAGAGAGATGCGCTATCACTATTACTATTTGTGATTGCGATGATGCCACTCAATCACGTATTTAGGAAATGTACAGGTGGATACAAACTTTCTAAATTGCAGAAAAAGATCAATCATCTAATGTTGTATATTGACCTTCGACCCGGCCAAACATGCCATTTCAAAGTGATGCACCGGAAGGAAGTGACACATTCCGATGGCAGTTATGAGAAGAAATCGCGTAGGCGGGCTTGGCTGAAAAAATGGGACAAGGTAAAAATCCCATGGTACATTCATAGACTGATGCACCGGAAGAGAGTGACCTGTGAACTGCATGACAGTTATTTCCGCTTGATGACGATCAAACATGCCATTCCAAAGATTGAGGGGCGATGGAACTATTATATAACTCGGTGAAGACAGGAAGTCAGTGAGTTGGAGATCAGAGGAGTTAGAGCCAAGATGTGGTAGAGAAAGCAACCACCCGGCAGAAGGGGCCTTTGGGACCCCCAGAGAGTTTGGAGAACCGTTGGTGACAAGATGTGGTAGAGAAAGCCAGCGCTCAGCAGAAAGCTGAGCCCCTGGGCCTCCGGTTGAGCAACAGGAGAACGAGAAAGCCACAACGCTGATGGTCATAAGAGTGGGGGTCAATATATTGCAGTCTTTGTTCAGTCTCCAACCCCTCTCACACGCAAACCTTACAATAAAGTGAGAGATATATTTTTTAAAGAAGTCTTTGCTCGTCTTTATTCATTGCGTCAGTATGTATTCAGCATATATATGTATATATGTATGGTTGTATTATATGAGTATACAACACTAATACACGTGGACAACATCAAACTGTCAAAAATGAAAAAGAATAAGAAACTCTAATAAAGGCAGTGAGAATATACAGTAAAGATATAGGGATGGCATTCGGCATAGAACAATGCGCCATGTTGATAATTAGAAGCGGGAAACGACACATGATGGTAGAAGTGCCAAAACAAGAAAACATCGGAATGCTTGGAGAAAATAAAACTTACAAATACAAGGAATATTAGATGTGGAAACCATCAAACAAGCGGAAAGGACGAAAAGAATTAAAATGTAGTATATTGACCTCTGACCCGGCCTAACATGCCATTCCAAAGACGCAGAAGTTGCATATTCCATTGGCGTGGGTGAGCTTGGCTGACAATATGGGACAGGGTTAAAATCCCACGGTACAGTCACAAACTGAAGAGAGTGACCTGTGAACTGCATGACACTCGATGACGATCAAACATGCCATTCCAAAGACGGCGGAAGTGCATATTCCGATGGCCAGTTATGGGGAGAGATTGAGTGGGCGTTTAATTATTATATAATTCAGTGCACTGGAAATTCAACTATTTTGGAGATCAGAGGTTGGAAAATGATGCTGTAGAGAAAACAGCCACCAGTAGAAGGGGCCCTGGGGATCCCCAATTGAGTTTTTTGAGATCAGACGAGTTGGAGATAAGATGCCGTAGAGAAAACCAGTACCCAGAGAGGCTGGGCCCCCGGGCCTCCGGTTGAGAAGCCCAGGAGAACGGGAAAGAAAAGCTGATGGCCATAAGAGTGGGGGTCAATATGTTGCAGTCTTTGTTCGGTCTCCAACTCCTTCTCACAAACAACCCTTTCAAATAAAGTGAGAGGTATATTTTTCTAAGAACTGTGTCGCTCGTCTTCATTGTGTCGTTGTTATGATTCTGCATACATCTGCAAATGTGCATGCATATGTATTTTTGTGTTGTCGTTGTTTGGCCAACGCGAAGCATAACAAAAAGAGCGTATCTCAAAAGAGCGAGGAAACTACTCGAAACCAAACTATATAGCAAAAATCTCCCCCAAGGGATAAACGCCTGGTTGTCAGCTTTGAAAGATACTTGAGATCATTCTTAAAGTGAACGAGGGAGGAACTTAAACAGAGAACAAGAAAACTCATGACGATTCATAAGGTCTTACATCCCAGAAATGTCGTCGATAGACTGCATGAGTCAAGAAAATAAGGAGGAAAAGGACTTGCTAGCAATCAAGATGGCGTTGATGCATCGATACAAAGATTTGTAAACTACATTAAAAATGCATGGGAAGACTGATTACAGCCACCAGAAACAATAGAGTCAACACAAGAAGCATGAACAGAACAAAAATAACCAGAAAACAAAAATGGGAAGAAAAACAACTATATGGACACTTCAAGCGACAAACAAGCGGCAAACAATCGAAATCTCACACATGAAAACTTGGATTGGGCTGCGAAATGGAAACCTTAAGAGAGAAACTGAATCTCTAGTCAAGTTGGCGACCATAGTCGAGGGCAACCAGAAGGCTCCCTTTTCTATAGCTACTACACTGAGATACTGGGGAAGGCGCTACTCCTTTCCCTGGATTGCTAAACTTTACCCTTGATACGTACCTTATATTGCTGAGTGTTAAGCAAGGTGGTATCAAGTCCCGTTTTTAAAGTCTTTAGTATGACGCGACCATTGGCGAACACTCTAACCACTTGGCCAATGAGCCGTTTAGTAGCCGCACAAAACAATGCTATACAGACAGACCATGTCAAAGCAAGAACAGATAAAACGCAACAAAATAGCAAATGTAGATAATGTGATGATAGAGAGGAAACGATTAATCAAAGAATAACCGAATGCAGTGAGTAGGCGCAAAAAAGTATAAGACTAGACACGACTTGGTGGGAAAAGAAATTCACTAGAAATTGTGCAAGAAGTTTATATTTGACCTTACGAACAAATGGTATACTCACACCCCAGAATCCGCCCAGAAAAACGAGACGCACAAAATATCTGGGATTTTGAGATACAAACGGATCACCTAATCTTGGCCAGGCGACCAGACCAAGTGATAGTCAACACAAAAAAGAGGACCTGGCGAATAATGAACTTCGCCGTTGACTACTGACAACTGGTTAAAACTGAAGGAAAGCGAAAAGAGATAAATACCTAGATTTAGCCAGAGAACTGAAAAGACTATGGAACATGAAAATCACGGTGATACTAGTTGTAATTGGTGCACTCGGTACATTCATCAAGAGATTGGTGAAGACTAATGGAGACCATCCAAACAGTAGTATTATCAAGATCGGCTAGAATACTGAGAAGAGTCCTGGAGACTAGAGGTGATTTACAATAATTCAAACTCCAGTGAGAAACCATCAGCTAACGTTGAAAATGAAAACTCTCAAAAGAGTAAAGTAATAAATCACTAGACTACAAACCAAAACTGAAAATGAATAGGAGTTAGTGTCTAACTAGGAAAAAGACATATGAACAATTTTTATCATTAAGGGTTTTTCCGGGCTACTGTCTTCATCTTTATTGTTATTTCTACATCGTTTCGGCCGATAGGTCCTCCGGCCTTCTTCAGGAATTTGTCGAACTCTGGAACCTTCACGGACCTTCGAACTACGTCCTTTATTGAATCCACGGGGATCACCTGTTCTGATTCCGTTAGCCATAACCGGGTACAAGTGTTAAGTATTCCTGTATTGTTACTAACCTGCAGTTAGGATTGAACCTGCAACCTCCAGATGGACACATAGCTTAACGGTTATAGGTGTTGGTACCCTAAGCTTCTAAGGAGACAATCATCACAATAAAGATGAAGACAATAGTCTGAAAACCCTTATTGATAAAATCATCAAGCTTCATCTCAGAGATTTAGACAACTAATACACATAAACAAGTCCTCAAATACCAAAATAACCGCTCCCCAAGTTTAAATGCGGATTCATACAGAGGGAATTTTTTTCTGTTTTAAAGGTGTAAATATCTCTTTTTTTAAGTGTCTTCTGAAAAGCACCTGGTCGTTTCGGTGACAAGAGCATAGATATTAATCAAGCCCTGGGTTTAGTATAAGCCACATTATACTACACATGAAAAGTGTTTTATTCAAATCCAAATCAACTTGGGACTCAGATGCCAGATCCGACTCTCATGATCAGCAGGTGATCTCTAGATAGCCAACATGAGGGACACAACCGGCATCCTGTGAATGTTGGTTGTTCTAATTTCAAGTACAATAACGACGACCAACGCAAGTACTCAACGACGAGACTCCAGCTTGCTTGTTTCGTTTGGTATTATGGCACATCAACCATTGTAGGTTATTTAATGCCAAATCCATATATATATATATATAAACAGTTCCATTTCAAACAGTTCAGTTTAGCATCAGTACACAGTTTAAATGACAAAAACATTTCTATTTCAAGCTATTCAGTTTATTAACAAAGTTAAATGGTTTCAAGTATTGATATGTATCACTAACAACTCAATTATACTGTCTTTATCTACACACATTTAAATGTCAAAACAGTTCTATTTAAAACAATTCAATTTAGCATGAGTTCACAGTTTATATGCAAAAACAGATCTATTTCAAACAATTCAGTTTAGCATAAGGACACAGTTTAGTTCTATTTGACTAATAGATAGGACCCTATCAGGTGCTACCACTCGAGGCTAGAGTAGACCTGGGAGTGATAACAATAAAGGGGTACTCCGAATTCCCCAAAGCTCCAGCATTACTTGAGCCTCGCCATCAGATTATTTAGCGTCATACCAGGATACTCATCGGAGGGAATCTTAGTCCTCTGCAGAGATGCAGTCGATGTATTCTATAGCCCCAGCCGACTGGGTCACAGGTTACTCCTTGAGGTGAAGAGTCTTACCCCTCTGCAGAGATGCAGTCGATGCATTCAAGAGCCCCGGCCAACTGGGCCAGGAGAGACATCAGCGAAAATATTGGACCAAAGAAGACAGCAAAATTAGGCACTTGAAATTCTCAGGGATTTAAAGATACAAATAGATCACCGAATCCCAGCCAGAAATAAAAAAAAAAAAACAAGAAAATCTGCTGTATCGTGGATTTTGCCGTCTCAGCGGATCTCCCAGTGAAAATCATGAGTAAGTAAATAATAAGAAACAAGTACTTAGGCCTCGCCCGAAAACTAAAAAATTATGGAACTAATTGTAATTGGTGCGCTTAGAACGATTCCCAAAGGCTTGGTAAGAGAGTTAGAAGGGTTAGAAATCGGAGGATGAGACGAGATTTACAAATTACAGCATTGTTAAGATCGGTCTGAATACTGAGAAGGGTCCTGCAAACTTGGAAAGACTTGCTGTCACTGAGACTCCAGTGAAAGACTATCAGCTGGTGTGAAACACTCGCAAGAAGTAATAATAATAATAATATGACACACATAAACTCCTATAGGACTTTAACATACAAACGGATCAACTCCTCCCGGCCAGAAGACCAGACCTTATAATAATCAACAAAAAAAAAGAGAATTTGCAAAATTGTCGACTTTGCTGTCCCGGCGGACCACAGAATAAATCTGAAGGAAAGTGAAAAGAAGGATAAGTACTTCGACCTTGCTAGAGAATTGAAAAAGCTGTGGAACATGAAAGTAACAATAGTGCCAATTGGGATTGGTGCTTTAGGCACAATAACAAAAGGATTATTAAAAGGCCTGGAGGACTTGGAAGTTGGCCGACGGGTAGAGACTATCCAAACGACAGCATTGCTAAGAACGGCCAGAATCCTGAGACGAGTCCTGGAGACTTGAGGAGACTTGCTGTCACTCAAACTCCAGTGGAAAACCATCAGCTAACACTAATGTGAAAAACTCTAAAGGAGTAAATAATAATAATAATAATAATAATAATAATAATAATAATAATAATAATTATGCATCTGCCGTTGGCTCTTATAGATTTTACCGATAAGCGATGTTTACGCATCAGGAAAATGGTTAAAATGGAGTGAAAAAAAATAAACCAAACAAGAAAACTACAAGAGTTTATCAGTGTCATAGCTGCCGGCCTTTCGGCTTGTCTCTGCGGACTGTAACACGGAATCAGGAGGAAAAAAGAAAGAACTTATTGCAATCTCTTGATACCAACGTCAATACTAACACTGAGATAGATCTTCCGCATGGGGGCGGACAGTTTAAAGCCGTAACCTTCGTGGTTTATACCAGAGCCTCGTTTTAGGCTCGCAGATAAGATAAAGAACTGAAAAGCTAGTGTGTAAGTTGGTAAATTTCTGCAGCATACGAAAGGATGCAGATTCATTAATTTATCTTTTGTTGCACAATCTTCCAAAAGCGAATGTACGTGGGCATTCTATAAGTTTCCAGACATTTTTTGGACAGGCATTTAAAATTGTCGTAGACTCTTGAAAGTTCACTACGCTATTGCTATACATCTTATGCGATGACTGACCAATTTTTATGATTTCACGTTCAAATGAACAGCTACAGCAGCAATTGGAATAAAGCCTATTAAAGCCTGATTGTCACAGCTGGTAAATTTCATAAAAATGCAATCTGGACGTGAGGACACTTTAGAAGAACGATATGCAATAAAATTCTGTTTTAAACTTGGAAAAAAGGCCACAGAAACGTATAGAATGCTTCACACTGCTTTTCGACCATCTTGCATAAATCGAGCATCAGTTTTTGAGTGGCATAAGAGATTCAAGGAAGGCAGGGAGTCTGTGAGGGATGATGAGAGGTGTGGGAGGAGTAAGGAAGTCAATACACCAGAGTTGATTGGCCAAACGGTTAGGGTTAGGGTTACTATGTTGAGGTTTTAAGGGAGTTCAGGAAGAGATTCCTAGGAAAGAGGCCAGCACTCTTGAAATCGGGTCAGTGGCATTTCCACCAGGACAATGCACCAGTCCCCAACTCCATCCTTGTCACAGACTATTTAACCAAGATGGGCATCAACACAGTTCCTCACCCTCCCTATAGTCGAGACCTTGCCCCCCTGTGACCTTTGGTTATTCCCAAAGCTCAGAGTCTGTCGTTATGGGACAATTGAGGAGATGAAAGAGGCTGTGACAAGTCATTGACACGCTCACACAAGAGGACTTCCATGGGGCGTTCCAGAAGTTGTTGGAACGGTACAACAAGTGCATTGCCGCCGGAGGAGATTACTTCGAAAGGGACTAGAGTTTCGTTTGTGTACTATCAATAAAAGTGCCCATACGAAAAAAGTCTGGAAACTTATTTAATGATCCTCGTATATTTTGAATATCATTTGGTTTCTTTGTTCATTTCTTGGGTTATTTAATGCTAAAACCATTGATGTAGGACAGCACTGATACTATTCAATCCATAAGTTCGAGTTGGATAAAGAGAACATCTACCTTTTACGAGGGTATTAGTTTGAATATGAACATACCAGCGTGGCTGAAGTTTGAACTTGCTTACTGCTCGACCAGAGCTCAATACTTTAGCCATTATACAACGGGGACTTTTCCTATTCGCTTTCTAATTTCTTAATTAATTTTTTGCTCTAACAGTAAGCTTTACAATACTGCAGAGGGATAAGACCCCTCCCCACAATAAATTATTTTTCTCACACAGTTATACAGTACCAAGAATTCGTATCTAATACAAATATTCTGCGTACAGTATTTTCTTTGTGTATTTATTTGCTTTGTATGTCTCCTTGTTTAATGGCCGTTGCGCGCCCTCGGCCTTTTGGCTGGTTGGGCGCGCAACGGCCATTGACCAGCAAGTATAGTGTCCGGTTTAAGCTATAATCAGGCATCCGTGCCTAGACCAATGTTTGGGTCCATGTCCAGTTACGCTCATCAGGCTCACATTGCACTAAGTGAGCCGATGACCAGCAAAGTCCAGCAGGGTTCGAGCTTCGGCTCGTGCCCGACCTTCCCCCTTCCCTAATCCACACTTTAAGCCGACCTTCGGGTCATCGACCTCATGTCAAATCCTGTCTGGTGGGAGGCAGAGACAAATAAAGTCTCCTTGTTTAATGGCATATCAACCTTCGTGGGTATTTAAACGTTGAAATTGTAAAAAACAACACTGATACTATTTAACCCATAGATAGGGAGATAAGGGGTTCATGCCTTTCACAGGGATATTAATCCGAAAATAAAAACCGAATAGCATGACAGGAGTCCAACACTTTAACCCTAACACCCCCCGCTCCTGTAAGTACCTTTACTACTAGTCTACCCACTCTCCTACGGAGGAGATCCTATTATGTATTGGCTAAATGGGGTGATTCCGCTTGCAATCCACTGACCGTTCCAATTAGCTGGTTATGTCTTCGGATGACACGACTAATCGCTACCTGCCCACGTTGTGTTTTTTGATTCAGGCAACAGATCAATCGCTAATCGGAGTAGGCGGTCGATGAGAAAACGGTTTAATTGTCAAAAACATTTCTATTTCAAGCTATTCAGTTTATTCAAACAATTCAGTTTAGCATAAAAATGCTGTTAGTTCTATTTAACCCCTAGATAGGGCCCTATCAGGTGCTACCACTCCGGGCCATAATGGACCTTGGAGCGATGGTAATGAAGGGGTACTCCGCATTCCCCAAAGCTCCAGCATTGCTGGAACCTCACAATCAGATTGTTTAGTGTCACATCCAGGACACTCGTCATGGGGGGGGTCTTATCCCTCTGCAGAGGTGCAGTCAGTGTTTTCTACAGCCCCAGCCGACTGGGCAATTTATAGTCAGAGATCCAGTTCAAAAACCAAACAGTTTCTCGGTCTTCAAAGTCAGGACCAAGGCCTCTCAATTTATCGTATAAGTTTTAGGCTTTTCTGTATTCGCTTTCTATCGTCTGGCATAAGGCAATCTCAAATCATGTTTGCTTTTCTCAATCTTTAGCTCTCAGCTTCTCTTGGTTCCTTGATAGTCTGGCACAAGGTAATTTACGTTAAGCTTTCTTCGCTTCTTTTATTATATTGTATTATGTTAGGCTTTCATTGCTTCTCTACCCAAGGCAGTCTGGTAAAAGGTCAAAACTTTGAGTATCGTGGAAACAGTTATCCGGTTCCACGCTCTCTCTAAATTATTTTGATTTTTCTTCGTTTCTTAATATCTGTGGGTCTGGCACAAGGTTATCTCAAGGCATGCATTATCTCAGGCGTAGTTTTTCTACTTTCACGTGTCATCTCAATTCAAGTATCTTATTATCTCAGTTTCTCTTCACATCTTTTAAAATGTATATCTAAGACTTTCTCTGTTTCTCTCAAAATGTCATTTTATCTCAGGCAGTCTGGTACCAGGCCAGAGTTCAGAGCGACATGAAGTCTAGTAGCTGCCTTCCGCTGATCTCCTGTTAGACTCTATAATAATCGTATATATGCATTTTTTCTCATCTGAGAGGTGGTGGTGGGCAAAACCTAACAATATTTGTTGTCTAAATTTCTGAGACGAAGCTTGATGATTTTTATCATTAAGAGTTTTCGGACTATTGTCTTCATCTTTATTGGAGTTTTCAGGATCAAACCTGACTGCAGGCGAGTAACAATACAGGAATACTTAACACTTGTACCCGGTAATGGCTAACGGAATCAGAACAGGTGACCCCCCCGTGGATTCAATAAAGGATGTAGTTCGAAGTTCCGTGAATGTTCCCGAGTTCGACAAACACCTGAAGATGACCGGAGGACATATCGGCCAAAACGTTGTGGAAATAACAATAAAGATGAAGACAATAGTCCGAAAACCCTTAATGTTAGCAATATCAGTTTTCTCTAATTTGGATTTTAACAATTAATCCTGCATCCTCGGCTTGCTGAGCATCTAATATTTGATTTACTACCACCCTCACCCAAAGGGTAGGTCGTTCCCAAATTTGGAATTACTTCTACGTATTTGCTCACGTGATACTGCCTCAGAAATGTTTTAATCATAACGGTTAAAAATAAAAATAAAAAATAAAATTCTCCATACTTTAATTTTAAAAAAAGGGACAGGTATTTCCGATTTCTCGTTCCAAAGAAGCCACCTGTGTGATTGACGGCCTTGACCTTGAGATGAGCTCGCTTTGCTGAATTTTGCTTCTCACTGTTTCGTAGATATGACAATTCGCCTGCATTCAAACAATATATTTTTCCTTTCACGTTAAATAATACGTTTTGACGATTTCTTTTAAAATCCATTTCCGTTAACTTTCACTGTGGTAATGTACTACTTTATTCTTCTAAAATCCAATTCGGTTTTTCTTTCGGTTAATAAATTCATGCGACTAGGTCCCTGACTCATAGGTTTACACTTCTTCTTCTTCTTCTTCTTCTTCTTCTTCTTCTTCTTCTTCTTCTTCTTCTTTAACTTTTCTTCTCGAACTTTTCTTCTCGAACTTTTCTTCTTTTTCTTCTTGAGCCACTTCTCTTTCAAATTTCCTCCATTTTGTTGTTGTTGTTGTTCTTCTTCTTCTTTTTCCATTTTATTGCTTTCTCCTGCTTTATCACCCAGAAAATATCCCTACTCCGTCAGGGGTCTGCGTTTAGTTATCAACCCTCCCTCCATGGTGCTTATTGACAAAATGTCGACAGAAAACAGATTTACGAGTGCCATCTCCGATCGCTCTAAACATCAGGCTGTCTTGTTTCCAAAAAGCAACCGGGTCGACTGCTTTCTCGTCCATCTTGCTCGGCTCAAAACCCCTCTCCCCTCTGCTCCATCAGTCAGTCTCTCTTTTGATTTATTCTCACCCCCCCTCTCTCTCTCTTCACCTATGATTTCTTCTCTTTCTTGTTCTAAGCTTTGCCAACAGGGATTAGAATAGACTGATTATCCTCTGCAGGGAGTGGGTAAGACGCCTCATCAAGTATATCTTGGATATGACACGAAACTGCATCTGATACTGAAGGTTCGGTTTTAGAGATATATGGAGTTTGGAGTACGCCTTCATTGTAATTACTCCCAGGTTGACTCTGACCCGGAGTGGAAGCACCTGATAAGAATACTTGATTCCATATAACTAAATAATTCCAAACGATTTACTAAATATTGTTGTTTGTTCCTAATCAAACATTATACAATATTTCCGATAAAAATTCAGTTATTAACTATATATCTTGTGTATGTCTCCAGGCTGCGAGCTATATTGAACAGGTCCTGGAAACAGCACCCCACAAAGCAGCAGCTATACAGTCACCTACCCCCCATCATGAAAACTACCAAAATTAGACGAACCAGACACGCAGGACGATGTTGAAGAAGTAGGGACAAGCTCGTGAGTGATTTACTCCTGTGGACCCCTTCACATAGACGAGCAAAGGCAGGACGTCCAGTTCGAACTTACATACAGCAGCTCTGTGCCGATACGGGATGTAGCCCTGAGGATCTGCAGAAAGCAGTGGACGATTGGGAGGTGTGGCGAGAGAGGGTCAGGTATATCCGTGCTGATAGCGCGACATGATGATGATGATCTATATGTCAGCTAACAGACTTATAAGTCCACCCATATAAATAGAATTTTAGCCTAGTATATAGAGTATTCACTAATGGCCAGGATGACCGGAGTTCAATCCCAGGTCGAGTCATATCAAAGACTTTAAAAACGGTACACAGCATTATAAGGTATGGATCAAGGGTAAAGCGTTGTATAGCCGTAATAGCAATACAAACATTATCAAAGATGATTTACGACTTCAATGAACGAACTAAACACTTCTTTATAAAAATATATCTCTCATCTTATTCTCGAAAGGCCCATAGTTTGTTGTTGGTTTGAGAGATAGAGGGAGAGATTATATACCCAGAAAGAGGACTTCTTCTTCTCATATCTTCTACCGGGAGCCAGGGGGTGCCAACGCTTGCACCCCTTGCAAGCTCGTCAGAGACGACCTAATCGGCTGCGTATCCCACGCTCGACGGTGATTCTCTGCACTCTGTCAAAATCTGCCCGCGTGGTTCTCATCACGTGGTCTCCTTCCGGTTTCACACCTGTTGTACCCGAGTTCCCTGATCGTGCTGCCCTGTTTACTAATCATAACGTGACAGCTTGTCATAGCACACGGGGTCACTAGGACCGAACCAAAAATCCATGGCATATGTTATATAACAAAAGTGGAGCAATCCAGTGGCCTCAAAAACACTTACTCCAATGAATTTCCATTTGTCAACACACTCCTAAAACTCCCCATTTAAAACTGTTAGTTTCTATCTTTAAAAAATAGAATAAAAAGAGCCACAATTGATTTTAATGTCTGAAAAAATACGACACTATTATCAAAACTATAAACAGACATTATCCAATGAATTATTGAATTGCTTTATTAAGAAAAAAATTACTTATAAGAAATACTAAATACAAATATTATGTCAGTATATTGTAATATGCGCAAATGTTGAGGTGTTGAGGCGGATATGTAACAACGGAGAAAATATACTTGAAACTGTAGAAAAAGGGTTAATTTATATTCCTCATCTGGTCCATTACTTTTCTTCTAAATCAAGGACATCTTTTCCTTTGAAAGTGGTTTTTCATGATGGCAGTGATGAAATAAGGAAATGGTGCAAATACGACTTGCCCACGTGAAAAACAAATAATGCGTTGAAATTGACAAGGCAACAAACCGTGAACTGCTGGTGTCTTTCCTGGGGGGTGGGGGAGCATTACTCTGTATTATGACAGGGTCAGTGAAAAAGAGCAGGAGGATGAGTGGATAAATATAAATACAATGGGATAGATAGATAGATAGATAGATAGATGTGCAGGCTGAGATACATACATACATACATACATACATACATATATACATACATATGATTTGGCATAGATAGATAGATAGATAGATAGATAGATAGATAGATATGGAGGATGACATACATATATACATACATACATACATATGAACTGGCATAGATAGATAGATAGATCTAAACTGGCTGGATAGATAGATAGATTGATCTGAACAAGCTAGATGGATAGATCAATTTGAACAGGCTCGATTGATAATTCTAAATACGATAGATAGATAGATAGATAGATAGATAGATAGATAGATAGATATGCAGGCTGAGATACATACATACATACATACATACATATATACATACATATGATTTGGCATAGATAGATAGATAGATAGATAGATAGATAGAATTCTGAAAGTACGTTTGAGCAAATATAATTGTAAAAACAATTACAAAATAAAAAGAAGAAAGAAAGAAAGAAAGAAAGAAAGAAAGAAAGAAAGAAAGACGAGATGTTGAAAAAGAAGGAAGGGTGAAGAATCCAAAAGCTGAAAAAGTCAAAAGAGAATACAGAGGCGGGAAAAGGAAAAGCTAGAGAAACTGAAATAATCAGTCGCAAAAACCTCAGAGAAAAATGTCATGCAGACATGAAATAGGTATGTAAACAGTTTTTGACACAATAATTGGTTTGAGCACAGACGAGAACACACACACACACACACACACACATATATATATATATATATATATATATATAACGTTTGTTCAAATTTATTTTATGCCAGTGTTAAAGGTCATACTTTTATTGCATCGACTGGAGAATTTCATCATTTGTCTGCTTTGATATATATATATATATATATATATATATATATATATATATATATATATATATATATATATATACAGACATGAAATGTACTGTTATATATATGCATATATATGTACTGTTATATATATGCATATGAATATACGTATATAAACATATGCGTATATATATATATATATATATATATATATGTTTATATGCATATATATATATATATATATATATACATATATATACATATATATATATGTATATACATATGCATATAAACATATACAAATACATATCCATTATATATATACATGTATATATATATATATATATATATATATATGTACATGTATATATATGGTCATACATAAATGGGCATATATATATATGCATACATATATATACATACACAAATATATATACACACACGTATATATACAAACAGACACACACACACACATATATACATAGATATATATACATGTATATATATGGTCATAGATATATGCGCATATATATACATATTCATATATATACATACACACACACATATATATATATACATATATATATATGTATATACACACACAGACACACATACACATATCTATATACATACATGTATACATGTATATATATGGGCATACAAATATGCACATATATATACACATTATATATACATATATATCTACACCCCCACCCCCACACACACATATATATATATATTTATAAACTACATTCTATGTGTGTGCAGTGGCTGCTTGGTGAATGATTTCAATTTTCGTTGTTATTTATTCTCATTTTGTGTAAAGACTGCCGAGGCTCGAATTCCGTTAAAAAAAGAATTAGGCGTTAGTAGGAGCGGAAGTCGATGCGCAACCGGAAGTGCTTAAGCAATTCCACCGCGCAGAATTATCGCTGATATTTTCGTCTGTCCCCTTTCTTTTCATTCGATTCGTTCTCGTGCAATAATAGACTCATTTGCGATTAGATATTTTCGTTCAGGTAGGGCCATTGTCGCTCTTTCTACCTCCCCCAACCGAAACGCATACCCAAGAAACGCATACTGATACATATGTAAACATATATTTATATACACGTATGCATATATACACATGTAACGTTACTATGAATGATAATATTAATAATAATAAATACAAACAGATCCCCTAAACCCTAGCCAGACGACCAGACCTAGTCATAATTAATAAAAATACAAGAGAACTTGCCGTATAGTGGACCCCACAGTGAAAATGAAAAAAAATGAAAAGAGATACAAGGACTTGGACCTAGCTAAAGAACAAAGACAGCTATGGAACATAAGAGTGACTGAAATATCCGTTGTAATTGATGCCCTTGGAACGATCCCCAAAGGCTTGGTAACGGGACTGAAATCTGAGGATGAGCTGAGACTATCCAATTTACCGCATTGTTAAGATGGGTCAGAATTTTGAGAAGAATCCTGGAGACTTGAAAAACTTGCGGTTACTCACACTTCAGTGAAAGATCATCAGTTAACGCAGGTGGGAAAAACTCGCAAGGAATAATAATGATAGCACAAAACAACGCCATAAGGACCAACTATATCAAAACAAGAATAGATAAGACGCGACAAAACAGCAGATATATGTTATGTAATGACAGAGACGAAACTGTCAATCACATAAGTTCGTTTGTTAGTTTGGTCTGGTTTCTTTGTTTAATGGCATATCAACTCTTTTTAGGTTATTTAATGCCAAAGCCATTCTCCTAGAAGAACAGTAGTGGTACTATTTAATCCATAGCTGGGAGGATAAGGGGGTTCATACCTTTCCCAAGGGTATTTGCCCGAAAGTGAACGTAATAGCGCGACTGAAGTACGAACTCGCGTACTACGATTCCGCAGTCCATCGCTTTAACCATTACAACACGAGGACACCCCCTCGTTTTATGGTATATCCAACTTCATAGGTTATTTAATGCCAAAACTATTTTATACACATAAACAATTCTATTTCAAACAATTCAGTTTGTTTGCTTGTTTGAGTTTTATAACATAATGCCAAATTCATTTTTATACAAACGAACAGCTCTCTTTCAAATAATTCAGTTTGGCATAAGTACGCAGTTTAATTGTCAAAAACATTTATATTTCAAGCAATTAAGTTTAGCATAAGTACGCAACTTAGTTAGATTTGACCCATAGATAGGACCCTATCAGGTGCTACCACTCCGGGCCACTCCAGGTGCTACCACTCCGGGCCAGAGTGGAACTGGGAGCAATGGTAATGAAGAGGTCTTCCACATTCCCCAAAGCTCCAGCATTACTGGAACATCACCATCTGATTGTTTAGCGACATAACAAGGACACTCGTTGGAAGGGTCTTACCCCTCTGCAGAGAAGTAGTCGGTATATTCTACAGTCCCAGCCGACTGGCCAACATAATAAACGAATGGAGCAAACTAACACAGAAAGAATATAAGACTAGACACGACTGAATGAGGGAAGGTTATCTACTGAAAATTGTGCAAGAAGCTTAAATTTGACCATACTAACAAATGGTATATGCACAATCCAGAATCCGTCTTGGAAAAGGAGACACACAAACTCCTCAGGGATTTTGAGATAAAAACGGATCAACTAATCTCGGCCAGACGACCAAACATTGTAATAGTCAACAACAAAAAAGAGAACTTGCCGAATTTTGGACTTTGACCGCAGAGTAAAATTGAAAGAAAGCAAAAAGGACAAGTACCTGGATCTTACGAGAGAATTGGAAAAAAGTGTGGAGCATGAAAGTAACAGTGATACCAATTGTTATTTGTACAAGGACTGGAGGACTTAGAAATAAGAGGACGAACGGAGACCTTCCAAACAACTGCATTGTTAAGATCGGTCAGAATACTGAGAAGAGTCCTGGAGACTTGAGGAGACTTGCTGTAACTCAGGCTCTTGTGAAAAATCAACGGCTAAAGATGGTGTGAAAATTTTGAAAAGGAGAAAATAATAATAATACTGTTGTTCAGACTCCAGTAAAAAAAAGCATCGGCTAACGCTGATGTGAAAAAACCTCATCGAATAAAATAATAATAAAACAAACACACATAAAAAAAAACAAGTCATAAAAATATAGCGTAACGTCAATTGTCGTTGGAAAAAGATCTGATGACTCGAATTTATATAATAGATGAGGCCTCTTCATCTTCGTCACCTATATCTACTAGTATTAATTCCTCTTTTTCTTCTTTTTCATCAATATCAACTTTTCCCCCAATCGGTCTTCTTCTTCTTCTTCTTCTTCTAACAATAATAATAATAATAATTCCCCGTATTATTTAATCCCTTTTAATAGTTCCTTACAAATAGACAATTCCTTCCGCCGGATATTACAACCAAACCACTTCAAACATACACACATTTGCGTATATATATATATATATATATATATATATATATATATATATATATATATATATATATTCACCATGACTCACCAAAAACAAAATCACGTTTCTTCTCTGTTGAATGTTCAGCCTTCCTACTTTACACTAAATCAAAATCAATACGACCCGACCTCCAGAAAGTAAATACGAATTAATATCGAATGTTGTTATCGGCTTCTAGTAAATATTTAAAAGATATCAGGTTTAACCAGCTTAAATAAGCTTTTCAGACGTTTAAAATTTTCGGCCATTTTTAATCGGAGTAAAAACTCCTGAGTAATTCATTTTGTTTGCGTAATCTGCTAAGGAGCGGAAGTACTCTTGGTGGACATCTTCCGGTGGTCGGTAATTGCCTCGAGGTGGAGGTGCCCGTGCCCGCAGGAAATGGAGACGACGATACGAGTTCAAATCCTGAACGAGATTGATGGCATTTCACATAGCACTAATACCCTTGGGAAAGGTATGAATCCAATTGTTATCCCTCCATCTATGAGTAAATAGTAGGGAAGACTGGGTTCTTCAGCCTTGGTGAGGCAACAAGTCTAGGAGAAGGAAAACCCCGCTTAAAAATTGACCTTGTGTCATATCCTGCTAGAGCGGAGGGGTTGGTATATATGGTAATTGCCTCGAGGTAGGAACGAACTCGAGACAGAAAATCATCACAACAATTAAATAGCCTTTACGACTCTCTATGGTTGATCAGGGGTGCGACAATCTTAAGTAAAAATCAGTCTTAAATACGCGACCGCGGGCCTTATGCGGCCCGCAAACTAGTTCTATATGGAAGGTAGAAGAACATTTTTCCTGGCTAATATCTTCTTAAAACTTGGCAATTTGTTCTTCGACCCAGGCCATGTTTCCTGCTGAACACATAGCGTAACGGTTATAGGCGTTGGTTCCCTAAGCTTCTAAGGAGACAATCATCTGGAGGTTGCAGGTTCAATCCTCACTACAGGCGAGTAACAATACAGGAATACTTAACACTCGTACCCGGTTATGGCTAACGGGATCAGAACAGATGACCCCCGTGGATTCGATAAAGGACGTAGTTCAAACTTCCGTGAAGGTTCCCGATTTCGACAAACACCTGAAGAAGGCCGGAGGACATATCAGCCGAAACGTTGTGGAAATAACAATAAAGATGAAGACAATAGTCCGAAAACCCTTAATGATAAAAATCATCAAGCTTTGTCTCAGAAATTTAGACAGGGAATTAGATTATATAGATTAAACCCCGCAAAAAAATTGACCTTGTGTCATATCCTGCGCGAACGGAGGGGTTGGGTAAATATGATAGTGTGGTAGAGGGTGGGGGCTGAGATTATATTTTATAAAGTGGGGGGGACTGAGATTATACTGTAGTAGAAGGAGAACTGAGATTATATTGTGGCGGGGGAACTGAGATTTTATACTGTGGAAGAGGGTGGGGACTGACATTATACTATGGTGGAGGGGGACTGAGATTATACTGTGGTGCAGAGTGACTAAGATTACTCTGTGGTGGAGGGGGGACTGAGATTATACGGAGTGGATGTGGGGACTAAGAATATATTATGGTGCTGGGGTGATTATGATTATACTATGGTGGAGGAGGGGACTGAGATTATACTATGGTAGAGGGGGGACGGAGATTAGACTGTGTTTGAGGGGTGACTAAGGTTACACTGAGGTAGAAGGGGGCTGAGATAAGATTTAGTGGAGGGGGGACTGGGATTACACTGTGGTGGAGGGGGAGACTGAGATTACGCTTTGGTGAAGGGTTGATTGAGATTGTTGAAAATTATTCGTTGTATCTCTCAAGCTGTATCCAGGGTCCAAATACGCATACGGCCCCAGCAGTTACGAAAAGGACACCTTCATAATTTGTGGGGCACTTTCTCGTTCATTGAGTTTCCTATTCTGTTCACAATGAGGCTATATAGATCCTAATGAAATTTTGGGGTTGAGGCGCGATGTCTCTGGTACCAAACGTTGCACTGGAATGTTTTCTATGTACGACACTCCATCTGGTGGTGAAACTTCAGTTCTGGATCTTTCAGACGTCTAGAGAACCCCTTTATTGCCATTGCTCTGCTGGGGTAGTACCTGTAAAAGTTTCTTCGATTGGCCAAATAGATCTGTTAAAAAATTATTCGTTTTTAATAGGATTAGGTGCAAAAAAAATCATTTGAAATAACGGCATAAAAGATGTGGAACGTACTATCAATGTGATACTCTTGCTGTCACACATCCTAGACCGGTTGATATGCCGTAAAAATCAATCAATCAGTCAGTCATTCAATAGAGTAAAATAATTACTTTAAACTATATAATCATTAGTATTACATGGGAATACTTGAAATCATACAAATGTGTCCAAATTATTTGTATTAGATAGGAATACTTGATACAATACAACTGTATGCAAATTATTTGTATTACATAAGAATACTTGATACAATACAATTGTATGCAAATTATTTGTATTAGATAGGAATACTTAATACAATACAACTGTATGCAAATTATTTGTATTAGGAATACTTAATACAATACAACTGTATGCAAATCATTTTTATTTGATAGGAATACTTGAAACAATACCAGTGTGTCCAAAAATATTTGTATTAGATAGGAATACTTGATACAATAGAAGTGTGTGCAAATTATTTGTATTAAATAGGAATACATGGCGACACGAGTTCAAATCCTGGATGAGGCTGATTGCATTTCACATAGCACTAATACCCTTGGGAAAGGTATGAATCCAGTTATTCTCCCTCCAGCTATGGGTAAATAGTAGGACAGACTGGGTTCTTCAGCCTTGGTGTGGCAACTAGTCTAGGAGAAGAAAAACTCTGAATTCAAACCTGTTAAACTCCGCTTAAAAATTGACCTTGTGTCATATCCTGCCCGAGCGGAGGGGTTGGTAAATAGGATTAGATAGGTATACTTGATCCAATACAACTTTATGAAAATTATTTGTATTAGATAGGAATACTTGATACAATACAATTGTATGCAAATTATTTGTATTAGATAGGAATACTTGATACAATACAACTGTATGCAAATTATTTGTATTAGATAGGAATACTTGATAGAATACAACTGTGCGCAAATTCTTTGTATTAGACAGGAATACTTGATATAATACAACTGTATGCAAATTATTTGTATTAGATAGGAATACTTGATACAATACAATTGTATGCAAATTATTTGTATTAGATAGGAATACTTGATAGAATACAACTGTGCGCAAATTCTTTGTATTAGACAGGAATACTAGATATAATACAACTGTATGCAAATTATTTGTATTAGATAGGAATACTTGATCCAATACAACTGTATGCAAATTATTTGTATTAGATAGGAATACTTGATACAATAAAACGGTGTGCAATTTGTATTAGATAGGAATACTTGATACAGTACAACTGTATGCAAAAAACCTCTTGTGAAACAATTATAAAAAACATAAATGTACTGTAAACGCTACTCCCTAACCTTTAGGCATGAAATAACGCCTTACGGGTTGACATACCCTTAAAGTCAATCAATCATTAGTCTTCTTCCTTTTCTTCAAAACGCTTTATCCTCAGGTGTACAATTAAACAGTCATTAAAATGCACACGAGACGTATGCAATCAGAATATCAAGAAAGGGGAGCCAATTAGTCACCCGCGGTTCAATGTTATTATGTCACTTTCAACAAAAACAATGAAACTCTTTAAAAAGAAAGAAAGAAATATTGTGCTGTCATGTAGAAAGAAAGAAAGAAAAAAAGAAAGAAAGAAATATTCTGCTGTAGAGTAGAAAGAAAGAGAGAAAGAAAGAAAGATTGTGCTGTTGAGTAGAAAGAAAGAAAGAAAGAAAGAAAGAAAGAAAGAAAGAAAGAAAGAAAGAAAGAAATATTCTGCTGTCGAGTAGAAAGAAAAAAAGAAAGAAAGATTATGCTGTCGAGTAGGATACTAAGAAAAGAAGAAAGAAAGTAAGGAAAAGAAAGAATTAATCAAAAGGTAGAAAGAAAGAAAGAAAGAAAGAAAGAAAGAAAGAAAGAAAGAAAGAAAAAAAGAAATAATTAGTCAAAGGAAAAAAAGCTAGAAATTTAAGAAAGAATTAATCAAAGAAAGAAAGAAAGAAATATTGATACAAAAAAAGAAAAAAGAAAATGAGTAGAAAAAGAAAGAAAAAATGTGAACTGAACGAAAATGAAAGTTAACTAGAAAAATGAAAAAAATGGAAAAAGCAAAAAACAATCAAGAAAAGCAAGAAAGATTTCAACTTAATAGGAAGAAAGAAAAAAAAAAGAAAATGTTGACTGAATAAATTGAAAGAAAGAGGGTGAGAAGAAAATAACAGAGATGTAAAAGAAAGAAAGAAAGAAAGAAAGAAAGAAAGAAAGAAAGAAAGAAAGAAAGAAAGAAAATAAAAAAGAATTAGACAAAGGGTAGAAAGAAAAAAGAAAGAAAGAAAGAAAGAAAGAAAGAAAGAAAGAAAATAAAAAAGAATTAGACAAAGGGTAGAAAGAAAGAAAGAAAGAAAGAAAGAAAGAAAGAAAGAAAGAAAGAATCAATCAAAGGGTAGAAAGAAAGAAAGAATTAGTCAAAGAAAGAAAGAAAGAAAGAAAGAAAGAAAGAAAGAAAGAAAGAAAGAATTAGTCAAAGAAAGAAAGAAAGAAAGAAAGAAAGAATTAATCAAAAGAAAGAACGAAACAAAGAAACAAAGAATTAATCAAAGGGAAGAAAGTAAGAAAGAAACAAAGAAACAAAGAAACAAAGAATTAATCAAAATGTTGAAAGAAAGAAAGAAAGAAAAAAAGAAAGAAAGAAAGAAAGAAAGAAAGATGCCTAATAAGACCTTTGCGAGTAAAAATTACGCGTAAATATAATGAGATAAGAAAAAGAAAAAATGATGTCGTCAATAAAGAGAAGCATACGAATATCCTTCTCTTGTTGATATCAAAAACTGAATATTTTCGTTTGGGCAATGAAGATATTGAAGAGTCGGCTTTCTCTCAGCTGGAGATTCTCTGTGAATGACAGTTAAAGTAGAAATTGCGCGACTGACTTCTTTCTACAAAGGCCATTTTTAATCGAAACAGAGGCTCACGGAGATTTTGATGGCTTTATAGGCTACAAAACACGCCATCTTTTATGTCTTATAACACACGGCAAAATGCCCACATACAGCTAAATGCTTATAACGGCTTCGGTGAGGTTTCGGTGACTTTGAATTTTGAAAAAGAAAGTACTTACCATGTTTTGTTTTTTGATTTTTTTTTTCATTCAAGTGTGTATCCGAAGAAAAGTCTTTCAAATCTCGTATCATAAATCCTTTCATTCAACAGGATTGTCATTATCTATTCCTAAACCTTTTTATAAGAGTCTGTTTGTGCACGCGTGCACCCCCCATACACGTATATATATATATATATATATATATATATATATATATATATATAATGTACTATTGATGTAGCATATCCATTGGTCAAATGGAAGAATGTGGTTTTACATACCATAGTTGGTTGGTTGGTTTGTTGGATTTTATGGCATATTAACCTTCGTAGGTTATTTAACGCCAAATCCATTTTTATGTAAATAACCTGTTCTATTTAAAACAATTCAGTTTAGCATAAGTACACAGTTTAATTGTCAAAAACATTTCCATTTCAAACTATTCAAGCAGTTATATGTAACAATTCAGTTAAGTCTAAATACAGTTTTAATGTCGAAAAACAGTTCTATTTTAAATAATTCAGTTTAGCATAAACATGTAGTTTAAATGTAAATGTAGTTTAATTGTCAAAAACATTTCTATTTCAAGCTATTCAGTTTACTCAAACAATTAATTTTAGCATAAGAATGCTGTTAGTTCCATTTAACCCATAGATAGGGCCCTATCAGGTGCTACCACTCCGGGCCAGAGTGGACCTGGGAGCAATGGCTATAAAGGAGTACTCTGCATTCCCCAAAGCTCCAGCACTGCTGGAACCTCACCATCAGATTGTTTAATGTCATATCCAGGACACTCGTTGGCGGTGGGTCTTACCCCTCTGCAGAGAAGCTGTCGGTGTATTCTACAGCCCCAGCCTACTGGGCAAACATACCATAGTAATTTGATACTTATTTTTAGTCTGGTTGTAAATGAGAAGAACAAATTATTTTAATCCATTTCTTAAATGGCTCATTGACCTAGTGGGTAGGGTGTTCGCCAATGATCCGGGAGACGTGGGTTCAATCCCAGGTCACGTCATACCAAAGACTTTAAAAATGGTACTTGATGCCACTTTGCTTAATACTCAGCATTATAAGTTATGGATCAAGGGTAAAGCGGAGCAATCCAGGGAAAAAAAAGTAGCGCCCTCGCCTACACATCGGTGAAGTAGCTATTGAAAAGGGAGCCTTCTGGTCGCCATCAACAACGGTTGCCAATTTTACTTACTTATTTGATCTGAAGAAGTCCTGTTTATTTTTTAGAGCATGGATTTATATCAATGCTTTTAAGAGGATGAAAATAAATTTATCTTAATGTGACCGATTGTTGTTTTTTGTGAGAATATATATATATATATATATATATATATTGGCAGTTTTGTTTTTATTTCATATCAGGGTATCAGCCGAATGTTTTTTCATTGGCTTATCCCTAATTTTTCCCCAAATTTTAGTTTTAATTTCCTCATATAATTTTACTTATCTATCCAGCTCACTTTTTGTTGGGTTGTCTCAATATTATGGACTAGCCTATCATACCTTTTCTGGGAGTTGTTGAACTAGTCCATGACTACTTCTTATCTATTCTTTAGAGCAGTGCAAGAAAGACATATGGATCGCAGCTGCGTTTCTTTGAACGCAAACCGAGCAGTGATCATTGACCGTCGGTCGAAGCCATTTTGCAGAAGTGCTGGGGAAGCCGAGCCTTCGTGTCGAATAGCTAAGACCAACAACTCCCTTAGCCTCAGATGGCTCTACCCCCGGGCTTTTACCTGTTTCTGCAGGGTTTGGTTTATGGCCTGATCACCTCTTTTTAGGATAATGCCAACAGGGCCAAGGTACTTTTGCGCCCGCCGCGCATTTTTAGCTTCGGATCGTGTTCGATTCCCACTTTAGATAAGGCCTTTTGCTACACTCTAGCTTGACAGGAAACCTGACAAATATCAAGAGACACGTAGTCTTTTTCCCGAACAGTTGATATTTAGTTTGCTTGTAATTTCTCTCGTTTCTTCCGAGTTTTTTTTTTTTTTTGTCAAAATTTTTTGTTAGATGCTATTTAACATATCTTTCGCTAATGTTTTCTCTATTGAGGTTGAGCAAAAGACAAACAGAACTCTGTACAAAACCAAAAAGATACTGAAGGATAACGGCAGTATTTACCAATTTAAACAAATGTTTTATAACATATGACATGGTTTTTCAGTTTGTTCCTAGTGACCCCGTGTGCTTTGGCAAGCTGTCACATTTTGATTAGTAAACAGGAAGATGACAGCGCGTCAAGACACTCAGGTCGAACAAGTGTGTAACCGGAAGGAGACCACGTGATGATAACCACGCGGTCAGATTTAATCAGAGTGCAGAGAATCACAGTCGAGCGTGGGACACGAAGTGAATCAGAGGGTTAGGTCACCTCTAACGAGCTTGCAAGGGGGTGAAAGCGTTGGCAACCCCTGGCCCCTGGAAGAAGATATGGGAAGAAGTCCTCTCTCTGAGTATATGTCTCTCCATCTATCTCTCAACAAACAACAGAGGCTCCCTTTTTGAGAATAAGATGTGAGATATATTTATAAAGAAGTGCTTTGTTCATTCATTATCGTTGATTATGTTTCCGCTGGTATTTGTATTACGGCTATACAACACTAGAAGGTGCCCGTAGTGTAATGGTTATCGTCGTAGGAAATGGACACGGCGACACGAGTTCAATTCCTGGACGAGACTGATTGCATTTCACATTGCACTAATACCCTTGGGAAAGGTATGAATCCAGTTATTCTCCCTCCATCTATGGGTAAAATAGTAGGGCAGTCTAGGTTCTTCAGCCTTGGTGAGGCAACTAGTCTAGGAGAAGTAAAACTCAGAATTAAAACCTGTTTAACTCCGCTTAAAAAATTGACCTCGTGTCATATCCTGCCCGAGCGGAGAGGTTGGTAAATATGTATACAACACTAGAAGACCACCAGAAAGACTTGAATGAGATTCCGAAGTCGTCTGGAGGCCGTGTTGAAATCAATGGCGATTTTTTAATGAATTTAATCAATAGTATTTCGAGAGATTTTCGTACGATTTTGGTATATACATCTGATAAACAAAGTTAGATGTCTGTACTATTTTCATTTTTGCCTACTTTAGACGACAATAGACCCATCGTACCAATTATATATGTCTGATACACCCCCTAGCGGCCAACCCCGACTTATCAACTTCTTAAAACCAATACTATTCATGGCCAGTGATTCATCTAGTTGTTTCCACCGGGGTATTTCACATTTCTTTACGGTCACAAAAAAATACAACCGAAAGCGTGAAAGGAGTCAGGGAGATCCGTGCTAGCAGCACGACATGATACTATTTACCCAACCCCTCCGCTCGGGCAGGATATGACACAAGGTCAATTTTTAAGCGGAGTTTAACAGGTTTCAATTCAGAGTTTTCCTTCTCCTAGACTAGTTGCCTAACCAAGGCTGAAGAACCTAGTCTGCCCTACTATTTACCCATAGCTGGAGGGAGAATAATTGGATTCATACCTTTCCCAAGGGTATTAGTGCTATGTGAAATGCAATGAGTTTCGTCCAGGATTTGAACTCGTGTCGCCGTGTTCATTTCCTATGACGATAACAATTACACCACAGGCACCTCCTAATGATGATGATGATGATAGTCGAAAGTCAGAACCATAAAGACGCTTAAATATTATGATATGGAGCCGTTGAATACTTCGACTGCGCCTCTGCAGAGGGGTAAGACACACACACCCCCAACGAATGTCCTGTAAATGACACTGAACAATCTGATGGTGAGGTTCCAGCAGTGCTGGAGCTTTGGTGAATGCGGAGTACCCCTTCATTGCCATTGCTCCCAGGTCCACTCTGGCACTGATTGGTAGCACCTGATAGGACCCTATCTGTGGATTAAATAGAAATAACTGCATACTTATGCTAAACTGAATTGTTTCAATTAGAACTGTTTGACTAAACTGAATAGCTTGAAATAGAAATGTTTTTGACGATAAAACTATACTTACATTTAAACTACGTGTTTATGCTAAGCTGAATTGTTTGAAATGGAACTGTTTTTTATATTGAAACTGTACTTACACTAAACAGAATTGGTGTGTAAACAAAATCTGTACTTATACTAAACTGAATAGCTTGAAATAGAAATGTTTTTGTCGATTAAACTGTGTACTCGTGCTAAACAGAATTGTTTGAAATGGAACTGACTATTTGCATAAAAATGGATTTGGCGTTAAATAACCTACAAAAGTTTGATATGGCATAAAACCCAACTAATCAATCATATTAAGAAAATCCAAGATTGACAGGAAGTTCCATTGGCATAAATGTACTTCTTTCATATTGTCGGAAACCAGATGAATCTAATAATGTGAAAAAGTTCCTGATATTTTGTCGAAAAATATATTTTTGATTCAAATGGTTGTCACGTTAGGGATTTATTGGCTAAACATTTTTATTTTTAGATTCGTTTAGCAAAAAGGTCTGTTTGTCTTTTGTATGACTATCAATTCCAGCCTAGTCCTGGATATGACACTAAACTGTATCTGAAGGTAAGGCTTCAATCCTGAAGATTTAAGGAATGTGGAATACCCCATCATTGACATCACCATTCTCAGGTCCATCTAACCTGGAGAGGTAGTAGCTGTTTGTGTCCAATCAAAGCATCAAATAGAACTATTTTATCATTTTCCATATTTGAAACCATTTAACTGTGCGCAAATAAATGAGCTCTGGCTCGTTCAAAAATATTCTTGCAAACAAACTATTTCGTTTATAAATCATATTTAATATATATATATATATATATATATATGTGTGTGTGTGTGTGTGTGAGTGTGTGTATGTGTGTGTGTGTGTGAGAGTCTAAGTAGGATTTAGCATTAAATAACCAACAAGGGTTGATAAGCCATAAAATCAACCTACCAACCGAAGTACATTTCCCACGTAGTTTTATCTGCTCTGTACAGACAATAATTTCTTAAGCTTATCTTTGGAAACTTCCTTTTTTAAAGAAAAATTAAGTTAAAAAGTGGTTTTAAATTCGGTGGTTGGTTAGTGTCCAATTTAGCTCGAGCCCTCTCTTTAAAGGATTTTTCCAAAGAAATAATAATGATTTTCATACACATGTAACACAGGGTGGAACGATAAAATTGTCGCCCTAGAAAAGACGACATGATTCCATTTACGTTTGATGAAAACTAGTTTTCTTTTTTTGGTGCAGAACATCTACTCGTGGGCCAGTTGTGTACAAATCCCATGAGCGATAGGAGCCTTCTACAGGGTGGAACGATAAAATTGCCGCCCTAGAAGAGACGACATGATTCCATTTTCGTTTAATGAAAACTGATTTTCTTTTTTTGTTGCAGACCATCTACTAGTTGGCCAGTTGTGTACAAATCCCAAGAGCGATAAGAGCCTTCTACAGTGTGGAACTATAAAATTGCCGCCCTAGAAAAGACGGCATGATTCCATTTCCGTTTAATGAAAACCGGTTTTCTTTTTTTTTTTTTTTTTTTTTTTTTTGTTGCAGACCATCTACCTGTTGACCAGTTGTGTACAAATCCCAAGAGCGATAGGAACCTTCTACCATGTCTGAAAGTGACACAATGTTCAACGAGCGAGATCGGTGATGCGACGCTGTACAACTCAAGGTCTCTACAGATCCAAGTTATGACAGCTAGAGCCAGAGCTATCGCTGGATTGCCACGAATAACAGGGACGGTTAGGGTCTTTGGTGTGGTTTAAAGTGAGGGCCACATCATGCCACCTCACATCTTCGAAGTCTGCTTGAAAGTCAACACTAAAGTGTACCTGGATGTGCTGAAGATTGTGGTGATCCCCTGGTGCAATCAGGTGGCCGGTGGCAGACCCTGGGTGTGGCAGCAGGACTCGGCGCTGGCCCACAAGTCCAAAGCGACCCTGGCTTGGCTTCAGAAGGAGTGCTACGACTTTGTACCCTTCTCTCACTGGCCCCCTCCTCCCCCGACCAGAACCCGCTGGACTACTTCGTTTGGTCATAGGTCAAGAACGTCACCAACATGACCTCCCACAACAACAAAGCCAGCCTGATCGCCGCCATCCGCCCAGTATTCGCCGAGCTCCCGCCGGCGCTTGTGGAAAAGGCATGCTCCCTGTTCCGGATCCGTATCGAGGTGGTGATTGAGGCTGAAGGCAGGTACATTGAATAGATGTCAGCTCTACTACATAATCAAGTTAGCTGAATTGATTTTTTCAGTAAAATTTTTAAAATAAAGCTGTAGTGTTGTTTTCTTTAGGACGACAATTTTAGCATTCCACCCTGTACAATTAGGGTGATAATTGATTATATTAATAATTTTATTTTTACTGGCAAAAATAGTAAGTAGCTGAGGACTTTGAGTGTAAATGGTTATGCCTTTATAAACCAGCTTTATAAAGGGTGATAGTGAGTTCGTCAAGCAAGAATAAAACAAGTCAGCTCTCTATAATAAGAGGATGACAACAGAATTTTATTTCAAAACTTCAGCGCCTGTCTCACATATCAAATATTTGTATGCTGATGACCGGAAATGTGTCAGCTTTATTGATAAGGTCACAACATTCCTCCCTACTTCCATAGATTTGATTTCCACCCATTATCAATGTTCATAAGATAGAGTCGTGTAAATGCCTCGGTGTAGTTTTTGTTTTCTGGGTCTTCTTGTTCTTGTTTCCTTTGTTGTTGTGGTTTCGTTTTCCTCTGTTGTTGTTCCTATTACTGTTTTCAACCAATCACAGATGAAGCATCTGTGATTGGTTTCTCTGATTGTTTTGGTGTGTCCTCACTTGTAGTAGTTGTTTCTGGTGTTGATGTGTGGTTAGCGTATATCTCGTTGCAATCACTATAATTGTCTATATTATTCATTGTCTCATGCATTTCAGTTTACTCTGTGCTACCATCTATGCCAGTCCCTAGTCTTTCGTTCCCTTATTGGTTTGCAAGTTTGAACAGGCTAATGTCTCTGATTATCTTATTTCATTATATAGGGTGTCCCAAAAATGTATACACATTGAAAATAATTGTAAACATCGTGTTTAATTAGATTTTTATTATTTTAAATGTGTAAAAATATTTTACAAGTATTATTTTATTGTTTTTTCACTGCCTGTTCTCAAACTGGCGCCCATTTTGATGCAGATACTGCTGACAACGCTAAGCAATGGAATCGCACACATCATGAAACAATTCCCTTGGTATTTGGGTGCATTCATGCTCAATGGCCTCTCTTAATTCAGCGACTGTTGCAGGTTTTGTAGCGTAGAGAAGACTTTGAAGATGAAGAGTTTGATTTTCAGCAAGATGGGCCACCCCCACATTACCATAGCGATGTTAGGTCCTTCCTTGATGAGGTCCGGCCAAACAAGTAAATTGGACGAAGAGGTTTTATTGAATATCCTCCCCGTTCACCAGACCTCACACCAGTAGATTTTTCTTATGGGGATACCTGGACGACAAAGTCTATGCTACTTATTTTTAATGTGTATACATTTTTTAGGACACCCTGTATATTCGCCCAGCACTAATCAGTTAGTATTTCATTTCAGTTACAACATCAAATGTTGGTTCATACAGTGTAGACCATTTGTTTCTTTTTAGTTGTTTTAAGATATATAAGCAAACAACCAACCGAATTACATTTCCAACGTAGTTTAAACTGCTCTGCGTAAAGATTAACTTCCTCAGCTTATCTTTGGAAATTTCCTTTTTTTAAGAAAAATTAAGTTAAAAAGTGGTTTTAAATTCGGCGGTTGATTAGGGTTCAATTTAATTTAAATACTGCGTAAGAGGGTTTTTTTCTAAAAAAAATGATAATGACTCTTATACACATGTAATACAATTATTGTAGTAATTAATTATATTAGTTACTTTATTTCTACTGATAAAAATGGTAAGTAGCCGGGGACTTTGAGTGTAAGAGTATTTCGTTGCTGAGGTCATTTAGTGCAATATTGCCCGTCTCCCAGAATGACTGTGTCAGATTATTTAGTTTGACAGGTTGTTTTGAGATTCGTCTACGTTTGAATTTTGAATTCCGGAGATTTAGCCATCGGATATGAAAAATAAACAAATCAAATACTTAGCTGACGTAAGACTAAAATTTAGGGAACACGTGTGATTATCATGTTTTGGCTGATGCAATAATTAGGAAGATGACGTCTCACCGAAAAGTTTAAGACACGTGTCTTTATAATGTTGTTGTATAGTCACACAATAATCATGACCATGATTATTATTAACTATACAAACACATAATAAATATACATCTACATATGCATGCAGAATCATAACGACACAATATTAAAGACGAGTGACACAGTCTTTTAGAAAAATATACCCCTCACTTTATTTGAAAGGTTTGTGTGTGTGAGGGAGTTGGAAACCGAACAGAACTGCAACATATTGACCCTCACTCTATTGGCCATAACTATGTTTCTTTCCCGTTCTCTTGAGCTGCCCAACCGGGGGTCAGAGGGCCCACTCTGCTGGGTGCTGGCTTTCTCTACCACATCTTGTCACCAAGGGGTCTGGTCTCCAAACTAACTGACTTCCTGTCTTCACCGAGTTACATAATAGTTCAATCGCCCACTCAATCTTTGGAATGGCATATTTGATCGTCATCAAGCGGAAATAACTGTCATGCAGTTCACAGGTCACTCTCTTCCGGCGCATCAGTCTAAGACTGTACCGTGGGATTTTAACTTGTCCCATTTTGTCAGCCAAGTTCGCCCACGCCAATGGAATATGCACTTCCGCCGTCTTTGGAATGGCATGTTTGGCGGGGTCGAAGGTCAATATACTACTATATTAGTTGAATGGGATAATTAACAGATTATATAAGAAATGACAATTGTTTTACCAATTATTTGTTGTTTGTTTCCTGGCGTCTGGGGCGCCCCGTTTGGGTGTGCCGACGGGGCCGAATGTATTTTTGGATTTTGCCGGACGCGTGTGGGCTGCGGCCTTGCGTCCGGACCCATTTAAAAAAAAAAAGGCCTTGCGCCGTACTTTTCCGATGGTGGGACGGAGAACAAATAAAGTTGGCCGTTGAAGTTAAGCGAGTCAACAGTTAGTTCCGTCAGAGTGGACAAGATCGGTAGAGTGTCTCTTTGATGTGTCTGTCTAACCGGGGTTCGTTCAAAAACCCTTACGATGTCTTCCTCTCCTTGTGATGCGTTTACTGTTAAAAAATCTTGGGTCCGAATAAAACACCTTTTTATATAGATTATGTAAGAAAAGATAACTTGAGTCTTGAGTGAGTCGGCCGTTGAAGTTAGAAAGAGTCGGCAGTTGAACTTACAGACGTATCGGTCTGAAATCGGTTGCGGTGCGTCGTTTTTGTTTGTGATCTCGGTTCGTTCGTAGACCTTTCTGCCTGTCTCTCTCCTTCGTGTTTGCATTCACTGCTAGAAAAAATGTTTGATCTGAATAGAACACCTTCGTATTTGATGCAAATGAGTCACCGTGTATTTGAATAAATACAGGGTGGAACGCTAAAATTGTCGTCCTAAAGAAAACAACACTACAGCTTTATTTTAAAACTTTTATTTAAAAAATCAATTCAGCTAACTTGATTATGTAGTAGAGCTGACATCTATTCAATGTACCCGCCTTCAGCCTCAATCACCGCCTCGATACAGATCCGCAACTGGAAGCATGCCTTTTCCACAAGCGCCGGCGAGAGCTCGGCGAATACTGGGCGGATGGCGGCGATCAGGCTGGCTTTGTTGATGTGGGAGGTCATGTTGTGACATTCTCGACCTATGACCAAACGAAGTAGTCCAGCGGGTTCTGGTCGGGGGAGGAGGGGGCCAGTGAGAGAAGGGTACAAAGTCGTAGCACTCCTTCTGAAGCCAAGCCAGGGTCTCTTTGGACTTGTGAGTCGGCGCCGAGTCCTGCTTCCACACCCAGGATCTGCCACCGGCCACCTGATTGCACCCGGGGATCAGCACACTCTTGAGCACATCCAGGTACACTTTGGTGTTGACTTTGAAGTCGACTTCGAAGATGTGAGGTGGCATGATGTGGCCCTCACTTTAAACCACACCAAAGACCATGACCGTTGCCGGAAACTTTCTTTTCATCGTCCTGTTATTCGTGGCAATCCAGCGATGATCCTGTTGTCATAAGCTGGATCGGTAGCGACCATGAGTTGTACAGCTTTGCCTCTCCGATCTCACTCGTTGAACATTGTGTCACTTTCAGACATGATAGAAGGCTCCTATCGCTCTTGGGATTTGTACACAACTGGCCAACAAGTAGATGGTCTGCAACAAAAAAAGAAAACCGGTTTTCATTAAACGGAAATGGAATCGTGTCGTCTTTTCTAAGGCGACAATTTTATCGTTCAACCCTGTACAATATCTGTTAATGTTAGAGATGGTGCCATGGTGTTGCATCCATCACATTTGTTGTTGGGACAAGCATAGGATCACACCCAGTATGGATGGGCGTGGCATAGTGATTAACATGTTGGACTGCAGAATCGTAGTAAGCGAGTTCGAACTCCAGTTGTGCTGTTACGTTCACTTTCGGACAACGCTGGGGAAATGTATAAAGCCCCTTATCCTCCCAGCTATAAGTTAAATAGTCCTTCTATAAGGATGGCTTGGGCAGTGAATAACCCACAAAGGTTGATATGAACCGAACCGAACCAAATTATTTCTCCACGTATGCAATTTTGATTACCCAATCTTTCCACTATGGACAAGATGTGACACAAGGTCACATAATTCGAGTTATGTTTCTCAAAAAAACTGAAGAATAACGTTTTTTAAATTCTATTTTCGCTTTTAAAATAAGGTGTCGAAAACATTTCAAACGTCTACGTGTTTAAATCAAAACAGTTTTTCCTTGCAGATTTGTACGAACTAGGACAGGAAAAACTGACATAGATAGATATATAGATAGATAGATAGATTTGTATGCTTAGTGGCCGGGAAGGTATTCATTTGAGTCCTAACTCTCAAATTGTTATATGTTTGATGTCCAAATACTGAACTCAAGAGAAGGAAAGACAAGATAAAGCTTATTTACCCATACAAGACCATTTGAGATGTAGCAGAAAGAACTTCGTATGTTTGGCGCGTAAATTATTTTGACCGTTGGTCTCGTCATATATTTTCACCCAATGAGGATGACGAATCCCATTCGGCCCGGATGACTTTCCCGGGCATATCGAATTCGGTGAAAGCCCGCCAAACTACCTCTTCCTCGGCATATTTCGAGCAGGATGGATGTGTTTCTTGCCTCACTCTTATGGCAACAGTTACATTACGCCATGAGGAGAGCCATCTAATTCATAGACCCTTGAGTCTACCCTTCTAGACCCAACCGTTCCCAGTTGAATATGAATTAGACGAATTAATTTCGCCTCAGACAATTCAGCTACTTCATTCCTGGACAACCTTTAAGGAGACAATGATTACCTCTCCTGCAGCAAACAGGACCATGCATTTATGGCTG